>JAXQQM020078009.1:0-148447 GCA_034641835.2 Pinus albicaulis | reverse complement strand
TTATCATTGAAAATCTTAGTAAACGTAGTCTCTAATATCTTATTGAAAGCTTCCACAACACCATTCACTTGTGGGTGATATAGAGTGCTCTTCTGATGATGAATCCGGAATTCGTTTATCAACACTTCAATAGTTTCATTCACAAAGTGCATACCCTGATCACTTATCAGGATCTCAGGGCATCCAAAGTGATTCACAATATTATCAAAAATTAAATGCACAGCTATTTCCGCACTACAATCCTTCACTAGCCTAGATTCAACCCATTTGGTTACATAGTAAGTTGCAGTGATGATGTAACGCACACCACTCTTCTTGCTTGGTAGGTTAATAGGTCCAAAAAATTCTATGGCCGAATTCTCAAATGCTTACAGCACCACCTGTGGATGCAGGGGCATCTCATCTCTGCACGATGGCTCTTTGTTCCTCTTGCATACATTGCATGCACATAAATGTGCATAGGCATCAGTGTGCAATATGGGACACCAAAACCCAACTCACAAAATATTTTGCGCGGTTGTCTTTCCTGCATAATGACCACTGGAAACCCCTCCATGAGCTTCAACTAAGATTTCACGCCTTTCAAATTCTAAAACATATCTTCACAGAACTTTATCTTCAACCATCTTTTACAACTGGCTAGTAATAATAGTAAAGTTTGTTGCATGTGTGTTGTGTACGTAAATCCCCTCTGCGGACAGAGGCAATCCCTCTAGTCCTAGGGTGGGTCTAGCAATAAGAGGACATGCTAATGTGTCGTTTCCTAGTTAATGAATGAAAATGAGTCGGGATAGATGTCCTACCTTTGTTCCAACACAGTTGTCGTAGTTGTGGTAGTAGTCTCTTGATCTTCATCACGACACGTCGCGGTCCTTGAAACCTTTGGTACTCAGGAGTGCTGCCGAAAGGATCGAAGGACGATAACCTCATACGAGAAACAATACTTGCATTCACTTAACTACTTAATTTTCAAGGAGAACTAAACATATTACGCTAGATTAAACATATCGGAAATACCAAAATGAGAGCCAAAACATCGATAATGTATTAATAAGAGAAAAGAGTTTACAACTGTTGGGTCTACGCAATTTATTAGCAAGATTGGGGAGAGTCAATCCATGAGTTAACATCATTTCAACCAACTTTGGGATTCTAGGATCTAGCCTCCTGAATCCGGAGAGGGATCTCTCCAGTAAGTGAAAAGATGGATTTGTCTTTGAAGTTTGGGGTAATGATATTAGGCTAGTTATGAAGGCCGAGGGTTTGTTTTGTTTTTGGATGGTTGAGCATGATTATTGTTTGAGGTGGAAAGTCCTAAATGCAAAGATTTTCAAAGGTGTGAAGTTGCAAGCAATGAGAGTAATCTTCAGCCAAAAAGATAGATAATTGCAAGTTTTAGTCCATTGGGCTGTGGAGTCATAATAGGGTTTAATTGAGAAAAAACAACATCAAAGTGTGATCCAGGAAGGGTTATCTCTACAAGATTATTGAGATTTGAATGATGGAATGAAACAATAAAGTGTTGGAAGGGTGGAAACTGATAATAAGTTCTCAAGGGATTTATAGTCAGTCCAAACAAGAAAAGCCTCTTAAGTAACTATTTAAAACCAACCAAGGACGGGGCTAACCATAGACTTCTTGGGTAAGTTCGTATTAAAGCAGCTTAATTGACAAACAATCCAGTAATCCACATAATTACTTTCAGAAAGTATGAAAACACGTAAGAGAAACACAAAGTAACCTAAAATCAGATAAGGTACTTTTAAACCTAGTTTGCTTTCAGTGAACACCAAGGGAAACTTTCAAAATCTGCCTTTGGAGAAAAGAATCTAGGAATCAGGGAAAACCATATCTTCTCTAGTCTAACTTTAATAACAAATAATGGAAATCACATTCAAGAACAATGTTTAAGCAAACAGAAGGACGAGGGAACGCCAACATTCCTAACTGTTTAAACTGTATTGAATCATTCTTAAATAAACAAATTTGAGGAAAAAATTAAGATAAAGATTTCGCGACCCCGAGGAGAAGATTCTTGCTATTCGAAAATCCTAACCACCATTTAAAAGCTGTTCTCAGAGGAAAATGAACAATATGGCATACATAGAAGGAAAACAATTTAACAAAGAAAGGAGCACTTCACCGGTGATATAGACCAGGATCCCAAGAAACAGCTTTTATATTGATGTCAAACCAGTTACAATCTTTAGGTCCAATGTTTCAGTTCAGCAATCATCTTCACTATTCAACCTAACTACTCTAGCACAAGTGAGGCTTCAAGGGCCGGTGAACACTGTACAAATAGAAGTCTCGAGCTCAAGTGTATTTCAAGTTACGCAACCAACTGTTTCTCATCTTCTTCTGAGGTATTTATAGAAGAATGAGGAGGTGATATGAGAAAAGATCTCTCAGGATAATTAATACAGGTTCAAGACTTCGTGGCCTTTTGAGGGGCTCGATGAAGAAGTTCACAAGTGGAACACTGTATTAACTGTTTTACATTTATGAATTAAGCTCAGCAGGAGCTTTATTTGACTTTGAGGCTCTGTACACTATGTGGAGTAATTTCTTGGCTATGCTGGAGGCGAATATCAGATTTTCTTCAATAACTTCGGCCTCTATTTGAATGCTTTGAGGCAACAGGTGGCTCGGTGGTAGCTGAGTAATCAATTTGCCTCAGATGTGGCGGTGGAGGCTTTCTGTCGAATAAAACACTTTAGGTTTTCCTTTAAACTGTGTTTTAGATTGGGGATTAGGCTTTTGATAACTGTCTTAGCTGTAATCCCCATAAAAACTGTCTTCAATCTATCTCTACCTTTGTGTTACGTCTCTACGCTTATACTCTTGCTTGTGTTTGAATTAAAACAGTGTCTTGTCGATGTGCAGACCCGCACTGGGCTTTACGGCATCAATACTCAGAGAGTACTGACGAAACATGGAATAGAGCCCTGTGGATGGCTTCTCTGTAATGAAACAAGGGCATGAGAATCGTCATTCCCAGCCCTTGGAATTTCTTTGTTATACAATGGAAAACCATTTAGAACACCTGCATCAAACACAAAACAATTAAGAAATCCTGCGAAAAATAGGTTTAAACTGCTTCAGATGGCGGGGGAGGAGCGTAGCCGTCGGATAAAAATATCTAACGGTGGAGATCGGCGCAAAACAGGAAAATGAGAGCGGGGAGAAGAAATAGGGCGGAGTGGTTTTGGACCGTTTGATCTGGACACGTGGACGGTCCAGATCTAATCGGAGGATCGCAATCGGGGAGGTCACTCAAAAACATGCAATTGAAACACTGCGATTGAAACTTTGCGATTGAGCGCAGGCCGTTGATCTGCAGATCAGATCGACAGCGGAAGATGAATCGGAGGGTTTTCGAAACGGGGGCAAGACTTGTGATCGGAGGGAATAAGGACCGTTGGATCTTCGGGAGGATGGACGACTAGGATTAAATCGGAGGACAGTGGAAAGGGCTTGCGATTAGCGATCGGGCGACCAGTGCGATCAAGCGATGACCGTTGGATCAGCAGGAAATGAACGGCCCAGATTAAATCGGAGCCATCGCAATCGGGAATGAAACAAAAACGCATGCGATTTGAAACTTGCGATTAGGAACTTGCGATTGAGCGTTGGCCGTTGATCTAAGGACCAGATCAACGGTAGGGAATGAATCGGAGGGATCGTAATCGGAGGTCGCAGAGATGGGCATGCGATTGCGCAATGAGGAAAAGTTGCGATGCGATTGTGCGTGAGCCGTTGAATCGAAGGACTAGATCATGATCGGGATTTTTTCGACCTACGTACGAGCACTTAAAACCTTTAAACATATGAAAACCAAAGTTTTGCAATAAAAACAAGTTATAATGGATTAGGCGGAAAATATATAAGTTAAAGGAAAAGAGGCGCCGATTGCGGGGCAGTCGTGGTTTTCACGGAATATAATATGCCGGGAGTATAAAAACGGGCCAATCGCAATCGGGCCATTGAACCTGGTCTTTCCGATCAGCCCATTTGTGTTCGATTTGATTCATAGCCCCGAAAAGCTTTGGCATTTGGATTTTAACGTATGGGCATTGTGGGGGGAAGTGGTTTAGGACTTAGCCCAAGGGGCTTAGGTCCATAGCAATAAAACTTTGATTTTTTATGAGAAAATTCAAGGATTAAAACGGATTTGGGGGGTGCCAAAATAGTTAAAAAGTGAGTTTTTAACTATGAAAGGGGAAATTTTCATAAATGGAGGGAGAACTTATGAAAAGTAAAGGAATAATATGGAGAAAAAAGGGAAGAAAATGATGGTTTCTTCAGCAGTTTGTTATACGAAATCAGCAGATTTTTCTGAGTAAAAAATGGGACAGCAAATGAGGATTTTGGACAGAGGCATGAGGCCTAGAAGGAGTCTTCAAGAGCCAACAATTTTTAGTGATAAAATTTGTTCCTTGGAGGCTCAAAAAGATTTAGCCACCTTTTGGTATAACAAAATATTACAGGTGGCTAACAATGGCTCCACTTGGGGATGGTGCCTTCTTGAAGGCATCAAGAATTCAGACTTGATTTCTCTGGGATGCTAACTGGTGCCTGACTCACTGCTTGCTCTTGCTTTTCTTTGATAAAAATATTAGTCATGAAAGAAAAATGAATTTCATCAATATAACTTCTACCTACCCCAATCCTACTGATCTAACATTTTTTCTCCATTAGAGTGCACTTGGATTGGCAAACTCTCTACACAACATTTTATTCTTTTTAAAAACAGGAAATCTAATCTACTTCTACTCCTTATTTCTCCCTGAACTCAGATTAAACAGTTGAGCTCATATATTTCTCCACCTAGTCTACTGTCTGTTGGGATTAAACAGTCCAACAGACTTTCATTCTCTAAATTCCATAACAGAAATTTAAAAAGAGCCAAGTCAAGATTAAGCTGCTTGACTTGCTGTGATCTATGGCATAAAAACAAGCTGCACATAGATTATTATTTGCAGAAAATTAAATCAAAATGGAAGGCTTAAGATCTGAAAGTTTCTCATTATGGCCTTCTTTTTGTTTACAGCTCTGTTTTAATTTTGTTTTGAGCTGTCTCTTCCTTGCTTTCTGGTTCAGATTTTGGGCAAATTAGAACCAGTTTTTCTCTTTTATGACTCAGAAAAATAAAACAGTTTTGAGTCATCTCTCTTTGGAAACTTTGGTTCAGATTTTGAACATGTTTGAACCTTTAATTTCTATCCTAATCTGTCTACTGATAAGAATGTTGTCCTTGATGGCAACCCACTGAATGAAGATGAAGACATGTGACAGTTGACATGTGTTGTCCTTGATGGCAATACACCTGATGAAGTTATGCTTGACTTGATGGACTTGGTAAACGATGTAAATATGATGTGATATGATGTTAGTTAGCAATATGATGCTAAGTGTTGTCATTGAATGGCAACTCTCTTGATGAAGAAGATGGCAACTTACTTGATGAAGTTGTGATTGATAGAATATGTTCTTGATGAAGTAAATCTGATGTATCAGCAGTGTGTACAGAAGGCAGTAAAGAAAAGAAGTCAGCAAGTGCTAAATCTATGATCTCTTGGTATACGCGGAGTGGCCTAGGGGAAGTCGCGTATGCACGCGGAAAAGAACGTGCCAAGTCGCGTATGGGCTAAAGCGCTCAAAAAGTGCAAAACCAAGGGTAACCACCATGGTATTGACCCATTGTATTGGGTAATGATCCGCCTAATTGACCCCGTCTAGGTAGTTTTTGGGCTTATGGTATTGCTTTGGCCCATGGTATTGAAAAAGGGGGCTCATGGTATTGAAAAGGGTAAACCTATATAAGGAGAAGAAATTCATTGTGCAAATCATGAGTGTGGGTGCAAGAAGTCCGAGCTTGAATGAATACTTCTCACTGAAGTATATCTGAATGGAAAGGGTTACACTTGAATGATAAATCTGAATGTATGATGCACCAATGATGAAGAAGAGGATCTAGATCTGAATTGCTCTTGTATTTGCTAGATCTGATTATGGAAGGCTTAGATCTGTGATGAGGCGAGCATCTAGGCGAACATCTATCTGAAGCAAAAGGGTAGATCTGAACTGAATATCTGATCTGATGAAGTATGCTGCTCTGCAATGATTGAAGATCTATACGCTACTTCGCCGCGGAGGAAGCGCGTATATACGCGGCTTCAGCGAAGAGAAAGCGCGTATGCGCAATAAAATATACACTGTGGTATACGCTGGTTTGTGTGGACGGAAGCGCGTATATACACGACATCAGTGAAGTAAAAGCGCGTATGCAAACTAGGGTTTGCTCAAGCAAGTGGTATGAAATATCTGATCTGTTCTGCTGTGTTTCTGCTATCTGATCTGTGTTGATATGTATCTGTTGATGATGTATGGTTGTGCTTAAAAGTCCGAAAGGGTTCGGTCTGGAAATATGATGAATTGTGGCCTGCAAGTGGTGTTCTATTGAAGTTGTTGGATCCAGTGTGAAAATTGATGAAACGTGGTCCAAGGTGGTGCTGAGGGTTGTAGCCTTCAGTCAGGGGGTTGTAGCTCCCTTCCGGGTGAGGCTGGTAAACGAGATCGGGGGGTCGTAGCTCCCTTCCAGGAGAGGCTGGTAAACGAGTCAGGGGGTTGGAGCTCCCTTCCAGGAGAGGCTGGTAAACGAGCGCAGGTGGGTGCCTGCGTGCTGGTCAAGTCTGCGCCAGCACATATGTTGTTAGATGTTTTCTCTATAATAAAATATTGAAGGCTGAGCAACTGCAGCGGTGGTTTTCTCCCGACTTGGGTTTCCACCTAAAAATCCTGGTGTTCATGTGTGATGCTTTATGTGATGATTTATTCTGTTCTTACTGCACATGTTTACTGCTTATTGAATATCTGATGAATAAATGAAGGAATGATTTAAGTGAAGAATTAATGACATAAATAGATATTTGTGTATACGCGAGTTTCGTAAAGGGTATCCGCGTATATACGCAAGTCTGGTTCAGGAAAGTAGCGTATGCATTTTAGAAGCAAGAAAAAGTGAAAGTTTTGAATATGCAGTAAATACTGATTCACCCCCCCCCCTCTCAGTATTTTTTCCAACATTTCACTGCTTGGATCATCTTTTCCTCAACTTATTCATCTATGTTTTTAAAAATTTTCAATAGGATATTAAACTCATGAATGGTTGTTAAAAGATATTTAGGATGGATCTCTTCCAAAGCTTCCTCATTATCTATAATGTGTTGGGTGATGTTTTGTGATGGATCATAATATATTGCACCCCATGATAATGACGTAGCGTTTTCTTCATAGTTCTCATAGAACACATATTCAAGGTCTCTTAAGGAAAACAAACTACTAGATCTTAAGCATTCATACCAATCCATAGCTTTTCCTTCTAATGTTAACATGAACATTTTCATTAGGCAGTCTTCATGCCATTCAACTTTCAACCTCCATACATGTATATGAAATCTGATGAGATGTAATAGAGGGTCATCAAAATTTTCACCTTGGAAAACAGGCAGGTTGTCATCCCAATTCACCCGGGGCATCTTATGTGGAAACCCAGGGATATGATCTCTACTCATTGGGGCATATCTTCGTTGTATTCTCGGAATCATGTTTGTAAATCAGAAAAGAGGTCACTGTGTCCGGTCAATCAGTTCAGGGTCTTCTACCAATGAAGTCATTTGGTCTTCTGGGAGTTTCAGAGTGTGGAGTTGCCAGGTGGAAAAATTTTCACTCCTAAGGAGGTAAAAAATTTTATGGTTCCACCACCATGTTTATTTAATTCCAATCTGAAATATTTTTAGGTTTTCTAAATCATTTTCAGTTTTGTAGTTCATTAGGAATATCCTAACTTTGTTTCAAAACTTAGCTAAGGTTGCGAGACAAAGGCGAGTCTACTCTTATGGCTAAGCTAGCTAATTTTCAAGGATTAGATGAAGTCTTAAGAGAAACCTAGAGTTTCTAGTTTGTCAGTTGAACAGTTTCATCATAATTACCTATGTTAGGCGATTACTTGAAAAGGCTACTTTTTACTCACGGTTAATAAAGCAAATGCTCTATAGACAAATCTACGGCGTCATATGATTATCTTTAAATGAAAACGATTACGGGTTCGATAGTTCCCAGTAGTGCTTGAGAAATGTTAGGTCTGTCATTGTATTAGCAAGATTGGGAGGTCCAATCACAGAGTTAACATCAATTTCAATAACTTTGGGTTCTAGGATCTAGCCCTCCACGAATCGGGAGGGATCTCTCAATATGTACAAGAATGGATATTGTCTTTGAAAAGCAAGAGTAATGATATTAGGCTAGTTATGAAGGCGGGTTTTGTTTTGTTTTTGGATGGTTGAGCGGCAGGAAATGTTACTTGAGGAGAAAGTCCTAAGTGCAAAAGTTTCAAAAGTGAGAAGTTGCAAGCAAATAGAACGGTTTTGGCGGATAGATAGATATAATGTTGGTTTTTAGTCCATTGGGCTATGGAGTCATATCACAAAACTTTTAATTGAACAACAATATCAAGTGTGATCCAGGGAGCCGTCATACGCCACCCCAAGATTGAAGTTAAAATGATGAAATGGAAACATTAAAATTTTGGAGGGGTGGAAGCGATAATAATTTCTCGAGAGGATTTATAGTCGGTCAAACAAGAAAAAGCCTCTTAAGTAATTGTTTCACAAACCAACCAAGGACGGGGCTAACCATAGACTTCTTGGGCAAGTTCTTATTAAAAGCTGACTTAATTGACAAAGCAATCCATTAATCCACATAATTACCTTCGGAAAGTGTAAACACATAAGAAAAGCAGAGTGTAACTTAAGATCAGATAATTCTTTTAAGCCCTGATCTGCTTTCATTCAACACCAAGGGAAACACCGAATACTTTGGAAAAGAATCTAGGAATTAGGGCAAACCATATCTTCTCTAGTCTAACTTTAATAGCAAATAATGGAAATAACATTCGGGAACAATGTTTGAGCAGAAAGCATGAAAAGAAGGACAGAGGGCGCCAACATTCCTAAGCTGTTTAAGTATACCAGATCATTCTTAAATAAACAAATCTGAAGAAAACATTAAAGATAAAGAATTTAATGACGAGAGAAGGTTACTACTATCACAATCTAACCCTATTTAAAGCTGTTCTTTACAGAGGAAAATGAACAATATGGCATACATGAAAGGCAATTAACAAAGAAAGAAGCTAGCTACGGTGATAAGACCAGGATCCCCAAGAAACAACTTTTTTATATTGATGTCTGACACAGTTTACAATCTTCTGATCCAATGTTTGAGTTCGGCAATCATCTTCACTATTAAACTAACTACTCTAGCACAAAGCAGGCTTCAAGACGATGAACACTATGTACAAATAAGAGTCTCGAGCTCAAGTGTATTTCAAAGTTACGCAACCAACGATTTCTCATCTTCTTGAAATTATTTATAGAAGAATGAGGAGGAGTGATACGAGAAAAGATCTCTGCGGGATAATTATCTGGGTTCAAGACCGTGGCCTTTTGAGGGCTCAGATGAAGTTCCACGAGGTGGAACCTTTGTATTAAGCCAATTTGATGATATGAATTAAGCTTTCAGCGGGGGCACATTTGACTTTGAGGCTACGTACAACATGTGTGGAATAATTTCTTGGTACAGCATTTTGGAAGCGAATATCAGATTTTCTTCAATAACCGGCCTCTATTTGAATGCTTTGAGGCCTTGGTGGCTAAGCAGGTAGTTGAGGAATCAATTTGCCTCGAGATGTGAGTGGAGGCTTATGTACGATAAAACACTTTGGGTTTCCTTTAAGCTGTCTTTTAGATTGGGGATTAGGCTTTTGATATTGTCTTGTAGTAATCCCCTGCTTGTCTTCAATCTTCATCTGGTGTGTTCGTCTTCACACTTATACTCTTTAAGCGTGTTTTGAATTAAAAGCAGTGTCTTGTCGATGTGCGAGGACACCTTGCTTTGGGCTTTCTGACATCAATACTCATGGGAAATCTTGTGAAACATGGAATAGAAGCCTGTGGATGGCTTCTCTTGTATTAAACGAGGCATGAGAATGCGTCATTCCCAACCCTTGGCATTTCTTTGTTATACAATGGAAAACCATTTAGAACTTTTGCATCAAACACAAAAAATTAAGAAATAATGCGAAAATAGGTTTAAAGTAACCCAGATGGGGAGGGAGCGTGGCGCGTCGGATAAAAATATCACGGTGGAGATCGGCGCAAAAACGGGAAAATGAGAGCGGGGAAGAAATAGGGGCGGAGTGGTTTTGGACATCGATGCGGACACGTGGACGGTCAGGATCCCAATCGAAGGATCGCAATCGGGGAGGTCACTCAACAACATGCGATTGAAACACTGTGGTTGACGAGGCGGTGATCTGCCGAATCGGATCGACGGCGGAAGATGAATCGGAGGGTTTCGAAGCGGGGGCAAGAATTGTGATCGGAAGGGAATAAGGACCGTTGGATCTTTGGGAGGATGGACGGCTAGGATTAAATCGGAGGACAGTGGAAAGGGCTTGCGATTAGCGATCGGGCGACCAATGCGATCAAGCGATGACCGTTGGATCAGCGGGAAATGAACGGAGCGGGAAATGAACGGCCCCGATTAAATCGGAGCCATCGCGATCGGGGATGAAACAAAATGCATGTGATTTAAAACTTGCGATTGAGCGGCGAGTCGTTGATACGCGGGGATTGAATCGGGGATCGGCAATCGGAGGTCGCAGAGATGGGCATGCGATTGCACAATAAGGAAAAGTTGTGAAGCGATTGTGCGCGGACCATTGGATCGAAGGACTAGATCAACGGTCAGGATTTCTTCGACCTACGCACCGACGGAAAAACCTTTAAACATATGAAAAACCAAAGTTTTTGCAATAAAAAAAAGTTATAATGGATCGAGCAGAAAATATATAAGTAAAGGAAAAAGGTGCCCGATTACGGGGCCGGTGGTTTTCACGGAATGTAATATGCCCAGGAGTATAAAGACAAGGGCCAATCGCAATCGGGCCATTGAGCCTGGTCTTTCCGATCAACCCATTTGTGTTATTTCCGATTGCGATTAGCGCCGAAAAGCTTTGGCGTTTGGTTTTAACATATGGGCATGTGGGGGGAAGTGGTTTAGGACTTAGCCCAAGGGGCTTAGGTCCATAGCAATAAAACTTTGATTTTTTATGAGAAATTTCAAGGATTAAAATGGATTTGGGGGTTCCGAAATAGTTAAAAAGTGAGTTTTTAACTATGAAAGGGGAATTTTTCATAAATGGAGGGAGAACTTATGAAAAGTAGAGGAATAATATGGAGAAAAAAGGGAAGAAAATGATGGTTTCTTCTCCAGTTTGTTATACGAAATCAGCAGATTTTTCTGAGTATAAAATGGGACAGCAAATGAGGATTTTGGATAGAGGCATGAGGCCTAGAAGGAGTCTTCAAGAGCCAACAATTTTTAGTGATAAAATTTGTTCCTTGGAGGCTCAAAAATATTTAGCCACCTTTTGGTATAACAAAATATTACAGGTGGCTAACAAACACTACTTACAGATAGAAGTCTCAAGCTCAATTATGTTTCAATTTTCTACAACCAACCCCTCATTCATCTTCTACAGGAGTATATATAGAAGGATGAGGAGGTGAGATCTGATAAAAGATCTCAAAAACTAATTAATACAGACTTAAATGGCTTCTAGGCCTTTGAGGGGCTCAATAAAGAAGCTTACATATGTGTCTTCTGTACTAAATGATTTACATAAAGATTAAGCTCGGTGGGAGATTTTGTTGACCTTTAAGGCTCTATGTGATGTCGAGGTTACTCTGCTGATATTTTGTCATCAGTTTACCTGCAGAATTTATCCTTTGGCTGTGTTGTGAGGCTGATATTTGGTCTTGATCAATAACTTCGGCCTCTGATTGAATACTTTGAGGCACAGGTGGCATTTCGGTCGCTGGGAGGAATCAATTTGCCTCAAATGTGGCAGTGGAGTCTTTCTGTTGATAAAACAATTATGATTTTCTTTAAACTGTGTTTTAATTAGGGATTAGTCTTTTGATAATCATTCTTAGCCATGATCCCCGCAAAGTTGTCTTCAATCTTCTATCCTGGTACATTTTTGTCTTCGACACTGATACTCTCTAATTGTTCTTGATTTACTGTGTTTTGCTGGTATGCAGGGCTAAGTAGGGGTGATATGGCATCAATGCCTCATGAAACATCGATGAAACGTGAAGTTTAAACCCTGTGATTGATTTTGTTTGGTGAATCGAAGGCAGGAGGATCGTCACCCTTTGCCTTTGAAATTTCTTGAGTTATGGCGGAAAAACCATTAAAACCCTGCAAAATACAAAAAACTATTATAAAATCATGCATGTATAGGTTCACTGCTTCAGAAGGTATGTGGAGGAAGCATGGTCGTTGGATGGCATCATCCAACGGTCAAGATTGATCGAGAGAAGTTAAAGAGAAGGCGGAAGAAGGAATATGAATTGGATTCGTCGATCACGCAGAGATCGACGGTTGGGAGTGGAGGCGAAAAGACAAAGCAGAGGAATCAGGGCGATGAATGGGGGGCTGTCGATCTGCATATCAGATCGACGACGAAGATCTTTTAAATTCCACGTCGTAGCCTGGTTAACTGTCGGGCTTTTTTGTCGAGCGATCGTCGTCCGATGGGCAGCCTCGGATCGGACAGTGAACGTCAATATCGCGCCGAGTCCATGTCCGATATTTAACGTGCGATGGACGACGGTTTTGTGAACAGTGCCCAAGACACGTGTCAGCCAGTGTATGGAATCGCTGCGAAAAAGAAAAAAACCGTCGCGTGCTCAAAAGCGGTGCGATGAAATCCGCCCAGTTTTGCAATGGTAAGTAGCTGGTGGGGACCACCGGGGCGATGGATTGCGTGCTGTTGATCTGCAGATCAGATCGATGGTGGAGAGCGACTAGAAAATTAAAACGGAGAAAAACTTTAAAATGTAATAAAAACTGAAACATTAATATAAGCGAAGGTTCACACTTTGAGCAAAAATATTTTATTTGAAGCGGATAGGTGCCCGTCTGCGGGGCCATGGGTTATATGGGAGAACATATGACCAGGGTTAAAGAGGAGGGTTTAATCGCAATCGGGCAACGCGATAAGCGCTTGGAAGGCTGGCGCTCGGTTCTGGCGCCTGGGCGTATGGAGGGGAGGGTTAAGGATTTAAGCCCAAGGGGGCTTAAGTCTATAGTATATAAAAATATGATTTTGATAGATTTTCAATGGTCTTCAAAGGATTTTGGGGGTTTTGATAAGGCTAAGAAAGAGTCTTAAACCTTATCAAGGGGGTTTTGATGAAGGGAAAAGGGGAAAAACATGAAAATGGAGGATTTCATGGAAAAATAAAAGGAAAAGATGAGGTTAGTCTGGAAGAAGGGGAAAGGGACCGGGGTGCTTGCAGCAGTATTCTTTCTTATGAATCAACAGGATTTCAGAGTTTTTAAGACATGAACACCAGTGAGGATTGGTCAAAGGCATGAGGCCTTCAAGAGTTTTCAAGGGCCAACACTTTTTGCAACAAAATTTGTTCCTTGAAGGCTCTAAACAATTTAGCCACCTTTTGCTATAACAAATTTTATAGGTGGCTAACAGTGGCTCCACTTGGGGATGGTGCCTTCTTGAAGGCATCAATAACTTCAGACTTGCATTCTCTGGGAGGCTAACCTGTGCCTCATCCATTGGGTTGCCCTTCTTTTGCTAGGATGACCTTGCTTTGAAAACATGTTAGCAACCATAAAGCGATGGATTTTCATCAATACAACTTTCTACCTACCCAATCCTACTGATCTAAAAAAATTTCTCCATTAGAGTGCACTTGGATTGGCAAAATCCTTTCACAAAATTTTATTCTTTTGAAAGCAGGAAATCTAATCTATTTATATTCCTTATTTCTTCATGGACTCAGATTAAACATTTGAGCCCATATAATTTTCTACCTAATCTACTGTCTGTTTGGGATTAAACTGTCCAACAGAGTTTATTCTCTAAATTCTATAACAGCAATTTAAAAAATAGTCAAGTCAAGATTAAGTTGTTTGACTTGCTGTGATCTATGGCACAAAAACAAGCTGCACATAGACATTTATTTTGCAGAAAATTTAAAACAGAAATTTGGAAGGCCTAAGATATGAAATTTGAAAGCATTTCCTTCCTCCTTTGGATAGCTCTGCTCTGACTTTGTTGTGAGCTACATTTCCTTGTTCTCTAGTTCAGATTTTGTATATGTATGAACCTTTAATTTCTATCCTAATCTATCTACTGATAAGCCAATATTAAAGGGTTTGGCGAATCGAATTCACTATCCTATCAGAAAAAAATTTAAAACTAATTAGTCAATATTAGGCTTTTTGACTAAATAGAAGTGTGTTTCCAAGAGAGGCATTTAAACTTGCAAACTTTCAGATTCGTTTCTCTTTTTTGGTATGGGGCTATACCTTTCTTGTTTTTAGAGTCTGCCCTCTTTTTTTTCTTTTCTTTGTTTTTGTATTTTTTATTTTTTATAACTTTGAATGCAATGGTGGTTGAGATATTTATAATGAGGAAAAGATGAGAAGGATTTAAAACATAGCATGGATCAAGAGAAGTAATGTTTAAGCATCCTGCCATTGACAGGACCCCCAAACAATTCTGCTCCATTCAACTCCTGTAAAAAATAAGCATTGTTACCAGCAACTGAATGAATAGAGTAAGGGCCAAGCCATAAGTTGTCAAATTTTCCATGCTTGCCCTTGTCTTCCCTCCTTGAGTCCCACTTTAAAACTCGGTCCCGAACTTTGAAGTTGCTGGCCTTTGTTCTTCTGTCAAAAAGATTTTTAATCCTGTCATGTTTCTACAATGCTTTGTTATAAATATCCTCTCTGGTTTTGTGAAGATGAATGGTCTGATTTATTCTTCTGATCATGTCATTTTATTCAGATTGCAATTCTTTGATCAACTTCATCACTGGTACACCAAGGCTGTTTGGAAAAATTTCATCAGTGCCATATACAAGCTGGAAAGCTGACATGCCAATAGATTTCTTCAAAGTCAATCTCTCAGCCCAAAGTACATGAACTAGCTTTGTGTGCCAAGAATTTTTATTTTCCTCCAACCGTTTCTTGATAATGTTCACTAACCTTTTGTTTGAGGATTATGCAAGTCCATTACCTTGAGGGTAATAGGCCGTGGAATGCCCCAATGTTATCTGATATTTGTGACAGAACTCGGCCATCCATTTTTATCCAAATGTTGTTGCATTATCAGTGATGATCTTAGTAGGGCAGCCAAATCTGGAGAGAATGTTAGTCTCCATGAATTTAATAATAACTAAATCATTGGCCTGTCTACAACGTATGGCTTCTATCCACTTAGTGAAATAGTCTGTGGCAGTGAGAATCCACCTATTTTGGGCAACAGATGGTGGATGGATTTATCCTATGAAGTCAAGTCCCCACTGTCGAAATGGGGCTTCAACAGCGATTGGATGCAGCGGCAGGGGTAGCAGTTTTCTTTTGCCTTCAAAAAGTTGACATTTATGACAGGCAATGATCATCTTGTGTATATCAAGAAAAAGAGTAGGCCAATAGAAGCCAGCCCTCAAAAAAATTTTGGTTGTTGTCTTCGAGTATAAATGACCTCCGAACTCTCCTTCATGGAACTTGTGCTTAACCTTCTCTGCATCAAACTCAGGAAAACATTTAAGAAATAGACCACCTGCATTTTTCCAATAAAGACATTTACCTATAATGCAATAGTTTACAGCTTTTAACTTTAGGAATATTGCCTTTGTCTTTGTCAAACCAGGAGGTGTATTCAAATTAAGCAAAACATAAATAATATCAGCATACCAAGGAGAAATCATAAAATGGTTTTCAACCATAGGAGTTGGGAATCCTTCTTGGTCATCCAAAGCATCAATCATATTAATATAAAGAACTTAAAAATTAGTTTCAGCCATTAATCTAGCTAGACCTTTGCCTTTGATGAGTTTAGTGGGTTTTATCTCTAAATCATATCCAAGAATAACAGAAATCCACTTACCTCTCTTACCATCTGGGTCCTATGTTAGAATGTCTTTAAAAACTGAGCTTGGGACAAAGGCAATGATGTGTGAGTGAAGGATGTACACTCTGAAGTCTTTCAAAGCTTTAACCAAAGCAAAAGCTTGCTTCTCCATAATGTTGTACTTCATAGGGGCATCCCTCAATGCCTTACTAAAGAATGCAATAGGCTGCTCTTGTCCTTGCGGATTTTTCTGTAAAAGGACAACAACTATGGTATGTTCTGATGAAAATGAAAAAAAATAAAAATATCTTGAAAAATCAGGGCTTATAAGAACCGGTGTTTTGGTTAACGCTTGTTTCACCAGTTCAAAGGACTTCTTTGCTTCCAAGTTCCATTTCACCCCTTGCTCCTTCTTCAACATGTTTGTGATATTCCTAAGGAGCTCAGCCAAGTTGGGGATGAACCTTCTCAAAAAGTTAATCTTTCCAATGAAATATTGCAACTCCTTGATATTTCGAGGATGAGAGATTTGCAATATTGCCTCAATCCTCTTTGGATCTATCTTAATACCCTCTTCTGAAATAATGTGCCCAAGAAGTTTACCTTATTGGAGACCAAAAAGTGTCTTCCTATGGTTTAAAGATATTCCAAACTTTCTGCATTTCTCGAAAACGTTTCTCAAATGTTCTAAGTGCTCTTCATCTGTTTTTTAAAACGCAGTGACATCATCAAGGTATATAATGATGAAGAAGCCCAGTTCCTCTGAGAATGCTATGTCCATGGCTCTTTCAAAAGTTTCTCCAGCATTCATTAGACCAAAAGGCATTTTTACATACAGGAAAGTGCCCCATGGTGTGGTAAAGGCCTTCTTTAATTGATCAGCAGGGTGGACTAGGATCTAATTGTACCCTGAGTAGCCATCAAGCAAAGAAATTCTTCTAGACCCTACCACCCTTTGTAAAATATGATCCATCTTAGGTAAAGGGTAGTTGTCTTTCAATGAAGCTTTGTTCAAGTCTCTAAAGTCTATACAAATCCTGATCTCTCCAGTTTTCTTCCTAACCGACACCAGATTAGACACCCACTCGGAATATATAATAGGGAAAATAATACCAGCATCATAAATTTTCATGATCTCCTTCTAAACCAAAGGCAACTGAACAGGTTTTATTCTGCGCAGTTTCTGTTTGAAAGGTTTTTGGTTTTCTTTGAGGGGAATTTTGTGCTGTATTATTTCAGTGTCATAGGATTTAAGATATTCATAACTCCATGCAAAAACATCAGAAAATTCTTTAAAAAACTCTATGTATTTGAGTTTAATATGAGCTGGTAAATTCTTAGACAGTTTAATCATCATAGGTTTAAGTTCACTGCCAATATTGCACTCTTCCACTTCAGTCTCTACAGGTTCCAATTTTGGTTTATTTTCCACATCGTTAAAATCAAACAACTCTTCTAAAGGTGCCAGACCGCTTGGAAAACTTTCATCTTTAGAGTGCAGAGTTTCGAACTCCTCTGTTTCTAACTCTGCATTCAATTATGTTTTATTTTTTAGTTTGCTAGTCAGAAGATTAATATTGACAAGCTCAGGAGAGGGCTCTTCTTCACCAAGAAAATTTTCCTCACCACAATCTGTATCATAGTCTGAGTCCAAACTGTGTAGTTCGAATTCATTTCTGAATTGCATGAAGTCTTCTATTTGTTTGTCTCCATCAAACACCTGCCAATAATTTTTATTATCAGGCACGACTGGTCTAAATTTCATCTGATTTTTGCAATCTTTGGCATTATATGGCATTAAACATGTTCTAGCTGCAAAGGCTAAATTGGACTGCTCGAATGTTTTTAAAAGGTCCATGACATCATTTCGGTAGGCCCTAAGTCTGGGATGATTTGCGTTATACTCCCCATTAACTTGCCTAATGTCTAACTCTGAATCCCCATACACGTTGATTCTTCTGGCTCCTAACTTTTTCAATAGATGTAAGCCTAAGAGAAGGGATTCATACTCCGCTATGTTACTAGAACACTGAAAGTTTAATTTACAGGACATGCAGTCTGTGTGCTTATTTTTAGTGTTGGAAATCCAGACACCTGCACCAGCATTAGTTCTAGTGCAGGATCCATGTCTTGATAATAATTTTCATCATCATCTCTTCTGTCATCATAAGGTGTGTATAGACCTTGTTTTCTATCATAATGAATCTCAAAGTCATCATTATCTACCCCCAGCATGTTGATATCATCCTCCTCTGTTATTTCATATGTTTCCTCAACCTCACTTACATAGTTTTGATGAAAGGGCGGAATGATCTGTTGATCATCTTCCATGGGTCTGTTTGGAGGTTGATTCCTTCTAAAATTCTGGTTTTGGTTTTGGTTTCTATTTTGAGGAGTAGTTTGGTTTTGGCTGGCTTGTGCTCTTTTAATTATTCTCATCTCTTTCATCATCTCCTCCATAATTCTCTCCATCTTTGAGTTGGAAGTAGAAGGTGTGTTTTCCTCTCTAAAAGACACTCTCTTCTCATTTTTCATTCTTGCTCTCTTTTCCATTAAGTTGACTTCCACGGAAAGAGCACCCTTTTTCATCTCTTCAAGAGTTGCAGGATCTCTTTACCTCAGCTTATAAGCCATCTCAGGGTCAAACCCTTCAGGAAACTTGTTTAAAGCTGAGCCCTGTGGAGGTTTTAGTTCTCGGGAAAGTGCATTATATACACTATTAAATCTAGTGCAATAAGCTTGCACACTTTCCCCAGTGTTTCTATGGAGGTTCTTGTAGTCAGAAAGGACTTGGAGAGGGTTTTTCTTTACTTCCCATTTGTTTAAGAATGTTTGATGGAAGGCTTGGAGATCATTAATACTATGGGGGGTTAAACCTTTGAACCATTTTCTTACTTCTCCCCCTAAGCTCTAAGAAAATAATCTAAGCTTGACAGAATCGTCATCAATTTCATTTCTGTCAAAGTAGTCATTCATCTTATCCACATGTTGTGATGCAGTTGTAACATTACTAGCATCATATAATGGAATTTTAGACTGATAGTCCTGTGGAAGATTGACCAATGGTACAGGAAGGACCAACAGAGCATACCATGCTGCCATGATATGTGGTGCGGGTGGATTCACAAGAGGTGGACTGACAAGAGGGAAAGTGGGCTAAAGTGGAGTGGTTTGAACAGTGGATGACGGATGAAGGGATGTGGATGGAAAAACAGTGGATTGCTGAGCTGATCTTGGATGAGAGACACCTAAGTTGTGAAGGAAATGCAAATCAGGAGGTGTTGTTTCTCTACTACCAGGATGTTCACTTGTCTCCGGGGATGAAAGTGAAGACTCAGAGTCTAGCTGGATTATATCATCAAATGACCTAGTTCTAAATGGATTTATTAAGTAAGCTTGTGATTGTTATAGAGTTGTAGGATTTTCAGGAACTGAATTATCTCTCAAGGGTGATTTGAAAACAGTCGATAATTTAATCTTAGGAGACTTCCTAAGGATACTTTCTGGATTATCAACTATCTCAGGTGTATCAGGGTCAGGATGGGCTCTAGTGTGAATCTTTCTAGGAGCCATTATGCTGTGTTTTTTAGATCCAAATAAACAGGAAAATTTCAACCAGGTATGACAGTGTTTGAGAGGTTAACTAATCTGTTTACACAAATTTCAATCCTACAGTCCTCTAACTGAGTTTGAATGATATTATGATGACAAAGGTTTTTCCTAGTGGAGTCTTAAGATCTGTTCAGGATTGTGGAGTCGCCAAGTGGAATTTTTTAGCTCCTTTCAGAGGTAAAATGTTTTATGGTCCACCACCATGTTTATTGAATACCAATCTGAAAAAAAATATAAAATAAAAAATAAATAAAATAAATAAATAAATTTTAAAAAATAAATAAAATAATAAAATAATAATAATAATAATAATAATAAATAAATAAATAAAAAATTAAAAAAAAATAAATAAATAAAATAAATAAATAAATAAAATAAAATAAATAAATAAATTTAGGTTTTTCTGAGTTATTTTTCAATTGTGTGATTTCTAAGATATCCTAACTCTGTTTCAAAACTTAGCTACGGTTATGAGACAAAGACAGTCCACTCTTATGGCCAGCCAGCTGATTTTTCAAGGTTAGATAAAGTCTTGTGAGAATCCAAGGGTTTACCTAGTTTGTCACTGATTCAAACAAGTTTCACCATGATTACCATTATTTGGTAGTGCTCAAAAAGGCTGCTTTTTACTCACCAGGTTTGTAATGAAATTTTAAAGGGAACCAGAGATTTTGGGTTCGATCCCCAGCGGAGTCGCCAGAAATGTTAGCTCCCTGTAATTAGCAAGATTGGCGAAAGTCCGGCCGCAGGGAGAAACATCGTTTCAACCACTTTGGGATTCTAGGATCTAGCCCTCCTGAATCCGGAGAGGGATCTCTCCACTAAGTGCAAAGATGGATTTGTCTTTGAAGTTTGGGGTAATGATATTAGGCTAGTTATGAAGGCCAATGGTTTTGTTTGTTTTTGGATGGTCATCCAAAGCATCAATCATATTAATATCAAGACCTTCAAAATTAGTTTCAACCATTAATCTAGCTAGACCTTGGCCTTTGATGAGTTTAGTGGGTTTTATCTCTAAATCATATTCAAGAATAACAGCGATCCACTTACCTCTCTTACCATCTGGGTCCTGTGTTAGAATGTCTTTAACAGCTGAGCTTGGGACAAAGGCAATGATGTGTGAGTGAAGGATGTACACTCTGAAGTCTTTCAAAGCTTTAACCAAAGCAAAAGCTTGCTTCTCCATAATGTTGTACTTCAAAGGGGCATCCCTCAATGCCTTACTAAAGAATGCAATAGGCTTCTCTTGTCCTTGCGGATTTTTCTGTAAAAAGGCAGTAGTTATGGTATGTTCTGATGCAAATGAAAAAATATAAAAATCTCTTGAAAAAACAGGGCTTATAAGAACCAGTGTTTTGGTTAACGCTTGTTTCACCAGTTCAAAGGACTTCTTTGCTTCCAAGGTCCATTTCACCCCTTGATCCTTCTTCAACATGTTTGTGATATTCCTAAGGAGCTCAGCCAAGTTGGGGATGAACCTTCTCAAAAAGTTAATTTTTCCAATGAAAGATTGCAACTCCTTGATGTTCCGAGGATGAGAGATTTGCAATATTGCCTCAATCCTCTTTGGATCTATCTTAATACCCTCTTCTGAAATAATGTGCCCAAGAAGTTTACCTTCTTGGAGACCAAAAAGTGTCTTCCTAGGGTTTAAAGATACTCCAAACTTTCTGCATTTCTCGAAAACTTTTCACAAATGTTATAAGTGCTCTTCATCTGTTTTTGAAAACACAGTTACATCATCAAGGTATATAATGATGAAGAAGCCCAGTTCCTCCAAGAATGCTATGTCCATGGCTCTTTGAAAAGTTGCTCCAGCATTCATTAGACCAAAAGGCATTTTCACATACATGAAAGTGCCCCATGGTGTAGTAAAGGTTGTCTTTAATTGATCAGCAGGGTGGACTAGGATCTAAATGTATCCTGAGTAGCCATCAAGCAAAGAAATTCTTCTAGACCCTACCACCCTTTGTAAAATATGATCCATCTTAGGTAAAGGGTAGTTGTCTTTCAATGAAGCTTTGTTCAAGTCTATAAAGTCTATACAAAGCCTGATCTCTCCAGTTTTCTTCCTAACCGACACCAGATTAGACACCCACTCGGAATATCTAATAGGGACAATAATACCAGCATCGTACATTTTCATGATCTCCTTCTGAACCAAAGGCAATTGAACAGGGTTTATTCTGCGCAGTTTCTACTTGAAAGGTTTTTGGTTTTCTTTGAGGGGAATTTTGTGATGTATTATTTCAGTGTCATAGGATTTAAGATCTTCATAACTCCATGCAAAAACATCAGAAAATTCTTTAAAAAACTCTATGTATTTGAGTTTAATGTGAGCTGGTAAAGTCTTAGACAGTTTAATCATCATAGGTTTAGGTTCACTGCCAATATTTCACTCTTCCACTTCAGTCTCTACAGGTTCCAATTTTGGTTTATTTTCCACATCGTTAAAATCAAACAACTCTTCTAAAGGTGCCAGACCGCTTGGAAAACTTTCATCTTTAGAGTGCAGAGTTTCTAACTCCTCTGTTTCTAACTCTGCATTCAATTATGTTTTATTTTTTATTTTTCTAGTCAGAAGATTAATATTGACAAGCTCAAGAGAGGGCTCTTATTCACCAAGAAAATTTTCTTCACCGCAGTTTGTATCATAGTCTGTGTCCAAACTGTGTAGTTCGAATTCATTTCTGAGTTGCATGAAGTCTTCTATTTGTTTGTCTCTGTCAAACACCTGCCAATAATTTTTATTAACAGGCATGGATGGTCTAAATTTCATCTGAGTTGTGCAATATTTGGCGTTATATGGCATTAATCTTGTTCTAGCTGCAAAGGCTAAATTGTGGGCCGCAATATTTCTTTTTCTTGGGACAAAAATCAATTTGGACTGCTCGAATTTTTTTTAAAGGTCCATGACATCATTTTGGTAGGCCCTAAGTCTGGGATGATTTGCGTTATACTCCCCATTAACTTTCCTAATGACTAACTCTGAATCCCCATACACGTTGATTCTTCTGGCTCCTAACTTTTTCAATAGATGTAAGCCTAAGAGAAGGGATTCATACTCCGCTATGTTATTGTAACACTGAAAGTTTAATTTATAGGACATGCAATCTGTGTGGTTATTCTCAGTGTTGGAAATCCAGACACCTGCACCAGTGTTATTTCTAGTGCAGGATCCATCAAAATACATACTCCACAGAGGACTATTCTTAGTTTCATCTGTTTGGTGGGTGTCCTCTTCAACTAACGTTCTTCTTGATTGTTGTGGAATGTCAGCATTTAGTTGTGTTTGTTTTAACTCCTCGGGTTCTTCATTTGGTTGAGGATTGTTTTCTTGACTGTCAAGGTTTAGGAGCAATGGACACACGACTTGAAGCTCAGGACCTATGTTTATTTTGTTGATATTCAGAGGTTCAGCCAACTGTTTTGACAGTTTTGTGGTGTTTACCTTCTCCTCTCTGTCGGCCATAAATTCTGTTAAAGTTACTTGTCCATCCAATTTTTCTTCATTAAAAAGGATAAATGAATCAAGGCCTGTGTTTACAGAGTATAAAGGGGATTTTTGCGGTCTGTCTTGACTTGTAACTGTGTATTTCATATGAGACTCTCTGTAAAGTCTTCTAGTCTGATTGAAAATAGGAATAGTTGCATAGGTCATGTCCATTTGCATAGTCACTTGTAACTTAGCCCCCCATGATATTGATAACAACATTCCATATTTGGGGGGAACATCAACCACCACAATATCCATGACTAAGCATTTGGCTAGAATCTGGGCTAAGTTAACACAAATATCTTTGATTAATCCTAAAAATTTTACTCTACTTGAGTCAAAGGAGTAAAGATCTTTGTAAGGTCTGATGATTTCTAAACCAAGGCTCTCCATTACAGCTTTTGGCATTAAATTATGAGAAGCCCCAGAATGATGCATAGTGTTGTGCAAAATCTTGTCATGAACGTTTAAACTCACATAAAAGGGAAGAACAGGTCCCTCTTGATACATACCTTCAATCTTTGGACCAAAGATAAGCTCTGGTTGGTCATCATTAAGATTGGCAGTGTCCTCATTCTCTTCAATGTTTAAAGCCTTCAAAATTTGGGTCCTATATACATGTTGGGCAGCTAACCTAGTCAAGGGAACATAGATTTTGATCTTTGAAATTTCCTGCTCCAGGATGAAAGGAATTTGACTCTTTAAAGTGCCTTATTTGCTGTCAGTTTATCAGCAATATCAGCTTGTTGATTTGTCCTATTTACATTTGACAAAATGGTTTTAACAAGAGTACTAGCTGAGATGTTAGTACTACTAATGTTTGTACTATGTTTTTCATTGTTTTGAGTGTCTTTCTCTTTACCATTATCAGAATTAACAGCCATTGTTTTATCCTTTTGTTTGACAAATCTTAGGCTTGGTTACAGTGTTGTTTTGTGAAGATTTTTCAAAGGTTTTGTTGTTGGGGGTTTGTTGACTGGTTTTGCTTCTAAGGTCATATTCTTTTTGAGATTCTATGATGACATTTTCCATATCTTGATAATAATTTTCATCATCATCTCTTCTGTCATCATAAGGTGTGTATAGACCTTGTTTTCTATCATAATGAATCTCAAAGTCATCATTATCTACCCCCAACATGTTGATATCATCCTCCTCTGTTATTTCATCTGTTTCCTCAACCTCACTTACATATTTTTGATGAAAGGGCAGAATGATCTGCTGACCATCTTCCCTGGGTTTGTTTGGAGGTTGATTCCTTCTAAAATTTTGGTTTTGGTTTCTATTTTGAGGAGCAGTTTGGTTTTGACTGGCTTGTGCTCTTTTAATTATGCTCATCTCTTTCATCATCTCCTCCATCATTCTCTCCATCTTTGAGTTGGAAGTAGAAGGTGTGTTTTCCTCTCTAAAAGACACTCTCTTCTCATTTTTCATTCTTGCTCTCTTTTCCATTAAGTTGACTTCCACGAAAATAGCACCCTTTTGCATCTCTTCAAGAGTTGCAGGATCTCTTTCCCTCAGCTTATAAGCCATCTCAGGGTCAAACCCTTCAGGAAACTTTTTTAAAGCTGAGCCTTGTTGAGGTTTTAGTTCTGGGGAAAGTGCATTATATACACTGTTAAATCTAGTGCAATAATCTTGCACACTTTCCCCAGTGTTTCTATGGAGGTTCTTGTAGTCAGAAAGGACTTGGAGAGGGTTTTTCTTTACTTCCCATTTTTTTAAGAATGTTTGATGGAAGGCTTGGAGATCATTAATACTATGGGGGGTTAGACCTTTGAACCATTTCTTACTTCTCCCCCTAAGCTCTGAGCAAATAATCTAAGCTTGATAGAATCATCATCAATTTCATTTATGTCAAAGTAGTCATTCATCTTATCCACATGTTTTGATGCAGTTGTAACATTACTAGCATCATATAATGGAATTTTGGACTGATAGTCCTGTGGAAGATTGACTAATGGTACAGGAAGGACTAACGGAGCATACCATGCTGCCATGATATGTGGTGGGGGTGGATTCACAAGAGGTGGATTGACAAGAGGGAAAGTGGGCTGAAGTGGAGTGGTTTGAACAGTGGATGACGGATGAAGGGATGTGGATGGAAAAATAGTAGATTGCTGAGTTGATCTTGGATGAGAGACACCTAAGTGTTGAAGGAAATGCAAATCAGGAGGTGTTGTTTCTCTACTACCAGGATTTTCACTTGTCTCTGGGGATGAAAGTGAAGACTCAGAGTCTAGATGGATTATATCATCAAATGACCTAGTTCTAAATGGATTTACTAAGTCAGCTTGTGATTGTTGTAGAGCTGTAAGATTTTCAGGCACTGAATTAGCTCTCAAGGGTGATCTGAAAACAATTGATAATTTAATCTTAGGGGGACTTCCTAAGGATAATTTCTGGATTATCAACTATCTCAGGTGGATCAGGGTCAGGATGGGCTCTAGTCTGAATCTTTCTAGGAGCCACTATGTTGTGTTTTTCAGATCTAAATAAACACGAAAATTTCAACCAAGCATGATTGTATTTGAGAGGTTAACTAATCTGTTTACACAAATTTTAATCCTACAGTCCTCTAACTGAGTTTGAATAATATTATGATGACAAAGGTTCTTCCCAGTGGAGTCTTAAGATCTGTTAAGGATTGTGGAGTCACCAAGTGGAAGTTTTTAGCTCCTTTCAGAGGTAAAATGTTTTATGGTCTACCACCATGTTTATTGAATACCAATCTGAAAAATAAATAAATAAATAAATAAAAATTAAAAATATATATATATATATATATATATATATATATTTTCTGAGTTATTTTTCAAATGTGTGGTTTCTAAGAATATCCTAATTCTGTTTCAAAACTTAGCTATGGTTATGAGACAAAGACAGTCCACTCTTATGGCTAGCCAGCTGATTTTTCAAGGTTAGATAAAGTCTTGTGAGAATCCTAGGGTTTACCTAGTTTGTCACTGATTCAAACAAGTTTCACCATGATTACCATTATTTGGTAGTGCTCGAAAAGGTTGCTTTTTACTCACTAGGTTTGTAATGAAATTTTAAAGCGAACCAGAGATTCTAGTATCGATCCCAATCGGAGTTGCCAGAATTGTTAGCTCCCAGTAATCAACAAGATTGGCGAAATTCCGGTCACAGGGAGAAACATCGTTTCAACCACTTTGGGATTCTAGGATCTAGCCCTCCTGAATCCGGAGAGGGATCTCTCCACTAAGTGCAAAGATGGATTTGTCTTTGAAGTTTGGGGTAATGATATTAGGCTAGTTATGAAGGCCAATGGTTTTGTTTGTTTTTGGATGGTTTAGCATGATTACTGTTTGAGGTGGAAAGTTCTACATGTAAAGAGTTTCAAAGGTGAGAAGTTACAAGCAGATATAACAAGCTTTGGCCAGGAAGATAGATAATTGCAGGTTTTAGTCCATTGGGCTATGGGGTCATAATAGGGTTTAATTGGAACAAAAAGAGGCAAGAGTGGTCCATGGGGAAAGTTATCTATGTATAAGGATCTCTTTGAAGATTGATTTATGGAATGAAATGATACAACACGAAGGAAAATTAAACAAATGCAGAACAAAGAGCAGCCCAAGATATGGTAAGTATTTTTAAACTATCCAGCCTTTGACAAAAACTTAAGAAGAACATAAAAGCAAACTAGGATCTGGTAAGTACTTTTAAAATAGCCAGCCTTTGATATAATTTCGACAGAAAACATTTTAAAACAAAGGGGAAACTTGAAGGCAACTGTTGGAGTAGAAACTAGCAGGTCGGGCTCACCACAAATCCTCTCCTAGCTCTGCTTTACTTGGTTACTTTCAAGACAAACACAAAGATCACATAGAATGGCCTAAGATCTGGTAAGTACTTCTAAACTAGCCAGCTTTTAACACATTCCAAGGGAAACATCCAGACAGCCTTTGGGGATAAAACTAGGACCAGGGCACACCATATCTTCCATAGTTCATCTCTACTTGACTAGTGCTGAACATAAATTTCAAGAATAATATTCAGCTAAGACAATATGACAAGGGAACGCCAACATTCCTAAGCTTAAACTGAATTAAATCATTCCCAAATAACACAGATTGGAAGAAAACATTCAGATAAAGGTTTTCAGTCAGAGAAGGGTACTGATATACAGTAGGTCCTAACTCTATGCATGCTATTCTTTATAAGAGAAGATGAAACACAATGAAAACAGAAACAAAAAGACAAGTTACAATAAGAAAAAAATCACCGTCAACATAGACCAGGATCCCATAAATCAGCTTGTATTGATGCTCCAAACCAGTTACAGCTTTAAGTCAAATGCTTTAGTTTAGCAACCATCTACACATCTCAGCCTAACCTATCTACCACCAGTAGAGCTCCAAGGGCCCGTGAACACTACTTACAGATAGAAGTCTCAAGCTCAATTACGTTTCAATGTTCTACAACCAACCAATCATTCATCTTCTGCAGGAGTATATATAGAAGGATGAGGAGGTGAGATCTGATAAAAGATCTCAAAAACTAATTAATATAGACTTAAATGGCTTCTCAGCCTTTGAGGGGCTCAATAAAGAAGCTTACATAGGTGTCTTCTGTACTAAATGATTTACATAAAGATTAAGCTCGGTGGGAGCTTTTGTTTACCTTTAAGGCTCTATGTGATGTCGAGGTTACTCTGCTGATATTTTGTCATCATTTTTCCTGCAAAATTTATCCTCTGGCGGTGTTGTGAGGCAGATATTTGGTCTTGATCAATAACTTCAGCCTTTGATTGAATACTTTGAGGCACAGGTGGCATTTTGGTAGCTGGGAGGAATCAATTTTCCTCAGATGTGGCAGTGGAGGCTTTCTATTGATAAAACACTTAATATTTTCTTTAAACTGTGTTTTAATTGGGGATTAGGCTTTTGATAATCATTCTTAGCCATGATCCCCACAAATCTATCTTCAATCTTCTGTCCTGGTACATTTTTGTCTTCGACACTGATACTCTCTGACTGTGCTTGATTTACTGTGTTTTGCTGGTATGCAGGGCTGCGTAGGGGTGATATGGCATCAATGCCTCATGAAACATCAATAAAACGTGAAGTTTAAACCCTGCGATTGATTTTCTTTGGTGAATCGAAGGCAGGAGGATCGTCACCCTCTGCCTTTGAAATTTCTTGAGTTATGGCGGAAAAACCATTAAAACCCTGCAAAATACAAAAAACTATTATAAAATCCTGCATGTATAGGTTCGTTGCTTCAGAAGGTATGTGGAGGGAGCATGGCAGTTGGATGGCATCATCCAACGGTCGAGATTGATCGAGAGAAGTCAAAGAGAAGGCGGAAGAAGGAATATGAATTGGAGTCGTCGATCGCACAGAGATCGACGGTCGAGAGTGGAGGGAAAAATTCAAAGCAGAGGAATCAGGGCGATCAATGGTGGGTCGTCGATCTGCAGATCAGATCGACGGCGGAGATCTTTTAAATGCCGCGTCATAGCCTTGTTAACTATCGGGCTTTTTTGTCGAGCGATCGTCGTCCGATGGGCGGCCTCGGATCGAATGGTGGACGTCAATATCACGCCGGGTCCACGTACAATATTTAACGCGCGATGGACGGCAGTTTTGTGAACAGTGCCCAAGACACGTGTCATCCAGTGTATGGAATCGCTGCGAAAAAAGAAAAAAACCGTCGCGCGCTCAAAAGAGGTGCGATGAAATCGGCCCAGTTTTGTAATGGTAAGTAGCTGTCGGGGACCACTAGGGCGATGGATTGCGCGCGTCGATCTGTAGATCAGATCGACGGTGGAGAGCCAGTAGAAAATTTCACCAGCGAAAAACTTTAAAATGTAATAAAAACCGAAAGATTAATATAAGCGAAGGTTCACACTTTGAGCGGAAATATTTTATTTGAAGCGGATAGGCGCCCGTCTGCGGGGCCATGGGTTATATGGGAGAACATATGACCGGGGGTTAAAGAGTAGGGGCTAATCGCAATCGGGCAATGCGATAAGCGCTTGGAAGGCTGGCGCTCGGTTCTGGCACCTGGGCATATGGAGGGGAGGGTTAAGGATTTAAGCCCAAGGGGGCTTAAGTCTATAGTATATAAAAATATGATTTTGATAGATTTTCAATGGTCTTCAAAGGATTTTGGGGGTTTCGATAAGGCTAAGAAAGAGTCTTAAACCTTATCAAGGGGGTTTTGATGAAGGGAAAAGGGGAAAAACATGAAAATGAAGGATTTCATGGAAAAAGAAAAGGAAAAGATGAGGTTAGTCTAGAAGATGGGGGAAAAGGACCAGGGTGCTTGCAGCAGTATTATTTCTTAGGAATCAACAGGATTTCAGAGTTTTTAAGACATGAACAGCAGTGAGGATTGGTCAGAGGCATGAGACCTTCAAGAGTTTTCAAGAGCCAACATTTTTTGCAACAAATTTTTTTCCTTGAAGACTCTAAACAGTTTAGCCACCTTTTTCTATAACAAATTTTATAGGTGGCTAACAGTGGATCCACTTGGGCATGGTGCCTTCTTGAAGGCATCAAGAACTTCAGACTTGCATTCTCTTGGAGGCTGACATGTGCCTCATCCATTGGGCTGCCCTTCTTTTTCTGTGATGACCTTGCTTTGAAAACATGTTAGCAGCCATAAAGCGATGGATTTTCATCAATAGAACTTTCTACCTGCCCAATCCTACTGATCTAACATTTTTTCTCCATTAGAGTGCACTTATATTGGAAAAATCCTTTCACAAAATTTTATTCTTTTGAAATCAGGAAATCTAATCTATTTCTATTCCTTATTTCTTCATGGACTCAGATTAAACAGTTGAGCCCATATAATTTTCTACCTAATCTACTGTTGTTTGGGATTAAACTGTCCAACAGCCTTTATTCTCTAAATTCTACAACAGCAATTTAAAAAACAGTCAAGTCAAGATTAAGTTGTTTGACTTGCTGTGATCTATGGCATAAAAACAAGCTGCACATAGACATTTATTTTGCAGAAAAATTAAAACAGAAATTTTGAAGGCCTGAGATATGAAATTTGAAAGCATTTCCTTCCTCCTTTGTATAGCTTTGTTCTGACTTTGTTGTGAGCTGTATTTCCTTGTTCTCTGGTTCATATTTTGTATATGTTTGAACCTTTAATTTCTATCCTAATCTATCTACTAATAAGCCAAGATTAAACGGTTTGGCAAATCGAATTCACTATCCTATCAGCAGAAAATTTAAAACTAATTAGTCAAGATTACGCTTTTTGACTAACTAGAAGTGTGTTTCCAGGAGTGGCATTTAAACTTGCACACTTTCAGATTCGTTTCTCTTTTTTGGTATGGGGTTATACCTTTCTTATTTTCAGATTCTGCCCTCTTTTCTTTCTTTTCTTTGTTTTTGTATTTTTGATTTTTTATAACTTTGAATGCAATGGTGGATGAGATATTTATAATGAGGAAAAGATGAAAAGGATTCAAAACATAGCATGGATCAAGAAAAGTAATGTTTAAGCATCCAGCCATTGACAGGGCCCCCAAACAATTCTGCTCCATTCAACTCCTGTAAAAAATAAGCATTGTTACCAGCAACTGAATGAATAGAGTAAGGGGCAATATGAAATCCTGCATTAAATATTGTTGGAATTTCTTTGAGACTAGTCATGGAAAATGAGAACATGATGGTGTAGGAACATGTATAAAACAAGAATTTCGAAGATATCAATTGGACCACTCTGCAAACCGACTTGTCTTAGCTGAATAAGTTGTTCAATGGTGCATCGTTGCACTAAGCCATGAGACTTACTGATCAAGGGAAGTACGAAGGTACATGAGTTAATTTTTATTCGATTTCTAATTTTAAACATTATTTATCACAATGATATTCTCTGATGGTATTTTGAATAACATATTTATATTCTTGTTTGAATTTTCCATATAGGTTTTTTTTGGCATATTGTGGTCCAATATGTAGATACATCAATTGGAGAGGGTGTTGAAACAATAAAAGGGACTCGAAAATTGCATTCAATTAAAAAAAAATATGTCCAAAAATGTGTTTGCATTGGACAAAAGAAAATATTCTTGTTTTTGTCATGTTTGCATAGACAACACGGAATCCAATGATGTTTGTGAAAACAAAATGTATGTAAAATATTGGCAACATACAGAACTAAATACAAAGGGGAGAGTTCTTGTTGCAAACTTTGAAGAAATGAAATCAGAGGAGACTACAATATCATTCGAAGGTGATCGAGTTTATGATATTGTTAGAGAATGTAACATTTCAATTGCTTTCAAATGATAGAGATCTAGAAATAGATAATAAAATCAAGTACACATGTTAATTTTAAAGTTAATTTTTCATGTTAATTATGATCTAAATTTAAATACATAAATTTTTTTTATTGTGCAAGAAATGTTTTTGTTGTAGTTGCACCTACTACCAACAATGAAAATCTGAAGTATTATTTGGTGCGTTGTACTAAGAGAAAGATGAAATTATTAGAAAACTATGATGATAATGGGTTTACATATGACAGAGGGTCTATTATACTGAAACGTTATTTTTTCCAACAATCTCATCAAAGTCGAGATTTTGTTTACTTTCAGGACTATGAACCTAATTTCATAAGTTGTCAATATAGTCACTTGGTGTGTGCATCACGCATAAAGTTGATAGAATTTCAATCAAAGAAAAAATTGAAAATTAAGAAATGGAAAATGTCAAAATTCAATCATGAACGGATCATTGAATATGGAATTCCATTGGAATTTTTTTGATTGAATTGCCCAACAAATTCTTCTCTTTGGATTCATCTTTCAGAACTTCCAAAACTCAACAAAAAATTGGACTAGCCTTTTTTTTGTGCATTCTTAAGTTTTACAATTATTATAATTTATGTATAATTTATGTTATATTTACAAGTGTTTGCACATGTACATTGTTTTGGTACATGCACACGAGTAATTTATACACGTGCACGCATACACATGTATATTATCTGGTCTTAAAAAATTTCATACATTCTCTGGTACAATTTGTCATAATGTCATTTTTGCAAAATGTACATGTCTATGTATCTACTCTAGTTGATATAATGCAAATTTGAAGTTGCACAATTTTGTTTTAGATGCATCTATTAAGAAAATTATAATATTCATTTTTGAATGCAAAATGTGTGGTACATGTTTTGTAATTTCCACTTTACTATCAACTGAAAGTAGCTTTTCTTTGTACATTAATGAAAAATGTTGTGTACTGGATATATGCTTTAATGAAATTTTAAAATTTTATGATTGTTTGACACATCTATGAACACCTAGAATTTTATGATTTTTTATATATATATACATCAATATGTATTGTACTTCAATCATTTTTACATATATTCAAACATGTACTTCAATCATTTTTATGTACATATATTCATGTGAACTTAAATATGTAAAACCATCTATGATTGTTTTAAATGACATGTATGATCATGCAAAATGTACTTAAATATCACCTAAATAATAGATGTATCCTAAATTTATATAACATTCACACACATGCATAACATGTACCAATGTATGTGTTAAATGTAATTTTAAATTTCCATCTAGATTCATTTTATATTTAATAAATAAATTGACAACTTGATTTTTAAAAACAAAACATTATATCACAACATGTGAGCACATGCCAAATGTAGTTCAACTATCCAAAATATACACACGTTTTGTAATTTGAAATTTCCATCTATATTCATTTTATATTTAACAAATAAAATGACAACTTGAGTTTTAAAAACAAAACATTATATCACAACATGTGATCACATGCCAAATGTAGTTCAACTATCCAAAATATACATGTGTTTTATAATTTGAAATTTCCATCTAGATTCATTTTATATTTAACAAATAAAATGACAACTTGAGTTTTAAAAACAAAAAATTATATCACAATATGTGATCACATGCCAAATGTAGTTCAACTATCCAAAATATACACATTTATGTGTTTTGTAATTTGAAATTTCCATCTAGATTCATTTTATATTTAACAAATAAAATGACAACTTGAGTTTTAAAAACAAAAAATTATATCACAACATGTGATCACATGCCAAATGTAGTTCAACTATCCAAAATATACACAGGTGTTTTGTAATTTGAAATTTCCATCTAGATTCATTTTATATTTAACAAATAAAATGAAAATTTGAGTTTTAAAAACAAAAAATTATTTCACAACATGTGATCACATGCCAAATGTAGTTCAACTATCGAAAATATACACATGCATGTGTTTTGTCATTTGAAATTTCCATCTAGATTCATTTTATATTTAACAAATAAAATGACAACTCGAGTTTTAAAAAAAAAAAATCATTTCACAACATGTGATCACATGCCAAATGTAGTTCAACTATCGAAAATATAGACATGCATGTGGTTTGTAATTTGAAATTTCCATCTAGATTCATTTTATATTTAACAAATAAAATGACAACTCAAGTTTTAAAAACAAAACAGCTTGAGTTTTAAAAATAGAACATTATATCACAACATGTTATCCAAAATTTAAAATCATTCTTGATAAAATTAAATGCAGTTTGAAACTATATCCAAAATGTAAAATATGTCCAATGTATCACATGAACAATAAAAATAAATATATATACCAATATATAGTGTTACAAGTATCAAGTTATATATAAAATTAAATATGAATGCATAAATAAAGACTATATAGAAAAGTAAATTTAAGACTATTTATCAAATAAAATGTTGCATATGTGCATCATCAATCAAATACAGATGGATCCAGTGTCTTTTCCAGCAGCATCCTCAGCCTCATTGTGCTATCGTATGAAGAATGGGGAACCTGTACACAACGTGTACAAACATTATATTTAATGTTTTAAAATTGAATGATAATGTAGAGCTTCATGTAAAAAAACAAAAAAATTCATGCAATACCCCATGTAGTTCCCTCTCCATTGTCTTATGTTTCTCGTCCATCAACACATCCTCCACAGTAAACTGTACAATATATATATATATATATATATATATATATATATGTATATATATTAAAAAATTTAAAATGAAAATGCATAAACTAATTTTCAATAATATTAAAAAAAAAGTTACACAACCTGTTCAAATGGTGTGGATGTTCCTATCTCCATCATACACTCCATCGCTAGAGTCCTTGGAGAACGGAAATCATCTCCAAAAACCTAAAATTTAAAAATTTTAAAACTATAAAATGACTCAAGATCTAGATCTCCTTTTTTAATGGAACTTTTGAACTTCAATTTATAACTTAAACATATAGGTGAAAATTTGAATACTTGTGATGGTGGATTTAGAACATGTCCTAACAGGGAAGAACAGGGTGGCTTCGAATGAAACTCATCTCCAAAAACCTAAAATTCAAAAAATTTAAAACTATAAAATAACTCAAGATATAGATCTCTTTTTTTAATGGAACTTTGAACTGCAATATATAACTTAAAAACGTAAGTGAAAAAATGAATACTTGTGACGGTGGATTTGGCACATCTCCTAATAGGGAAGAAGAGGGTGGCTCCGAATGAAAAATCATCTCCATAAACCTAAAATTCAACAACTTTAAAACTGTAAAATAACTCAAGATCTAGGTCTCATTTTTTAATGAAACTTTCACTTCAATTTATAACTTAAAAACATATTTAAGTGAAAAATTGTTCATACTTGTGATGGTGGATTTGGCACATCTCCTAACAAGGAAGAAGAGGGTACCTCCATCGCAAAAACATCGGACGAAATCATAATCTGTTAACATTTAATTATATAAATATACACAATTATTTATTTTAAAAATATCTCATCATGTTACGATATAATAATAAATTAAAATAATTATACATCAACATCATGAACACTTAAAAAATACTAAAATTTTCCAACATATCATCTTGATTTTGAGAACCATCTTGATTGTGAGAACCTAAAGCTTCGATCGTGATATTGAAATATTCGTTCATCAAGCATGAGAACTGCAAATGGTGTTCACATATATGATATATTTTTGTTAGATTAACATATACAAATAAATGTGTGTATATGTATTTATTACAAATTGTACGTGTTAAAATATTCACCCTAACCATTAACACATACTGATCCCATGCCCTCTTCCTCATGAATAATTAAGTGCTGCCAACCATTGCGACAATTATTTGCATATGTTCTGAGCTCTTCAAAACTCATGTTTTCTATCTCATCATCTATATGATACACAAAATTAGCACGTGTACTCTCTCGTGCTCTTTTTCGATTCATACAAACATCAATTCCACCAAATCCACTCTGAACATTGTTTATGATGACATCCCTTGCTTCTCTATTAATTTGAGAAGTGGCATCCATATCTAACTGCAAAGTTCCCACACGAAGAGGGCGACTTACCAATGGTGCCTCGGGGTGAAGCAACTCAGCATCACGCTTAGCGTCCCTACGGTCACATAATCGACCTTTCCCAGGACCAAAAGATTTAGAGGGAAGGTCATTATAATTGAGTTTCATTCTCAAAAATAATTGTGCATTAAATAATTTTTCAAAATAAAGAGGAACCTCGTCGTTCCATTGTAGTCTTCCGTAGGCAGCAAAGTGTCTATCTTACAAATGGAAAGCCCTATCAGGGTGCTTGAAATATTACACCTTTAGCATATTTCTTTCCAGCCCTTCTTTGAAATTAAACATACACTTGGCCATTTATGTTGTAACTCTGTGTTTAACATCCTCCCATGTATTGGGACGACCCATCATTATTTCCTTTATTTTCCTCATCACTTCTATAAAAGTATCTGTGTTTGGCCCAAGCCTTTTGTACACATCTACAAGTGTGCTTAAAGAGTGAGTAAATATTTCTAAGCTTCCTCAACTCTCAGCAGAGAGTTTCAAAGACAATATCTTTAGTCAATTTTGAATAAATATTTTGATAACTTTGTAATGTGCATTAATGGATGTTTGTTTCCCAAGGTAAATCAGAAATGCCAGACGGATAAGTCATGGTTGTTGTACAACCTTCTTCTTGAATAACGTGTTCTGGCTTAAGTCATTTTTGAGCAACATTTTCACCCTCTGCATCAATATATATATATAATTTTATAAATTAAAAAACATGTGAAAAAATTTGTACAAATTCATGAATGAAAATAATATTCAGATTGATGGCCACCTCGAGATGGTTGGGCAGCATCATGCGCACCCTGAGATTGTTGAGAACCAGAATGACCACCAATTTGTTGAGAACTAACATGACCACCCATTGATTGGCCTTCAGGGGAATGCATATCACCACCCTCACGCAATTGGCCACCACCTTTTGATGGGCCACCAAGGGAATTTGTACCACCACCACCCTCACGCGACGAGAGGGAAGCTTTATAAAAAATATGAATTTATAATAAGTTCAAAAATACATACATACATATAAATACATGTACATATAATTGATTAAATTGTGTGAACCATACCATGATTGCGTGAACCTTGGCCATGCTCCATTATTGGAGTAGATACTCTTGTCCTCCTAACTTCTAAAAAATAAAAAATGAAATTTATTAAAAACTAATTTAACTCACAAAATTGATAAAAAAATCAATTCCATATGTATACATGCATGTACATGGGGATATATATATATATATATATATATATATATATATATATATATATATATATATTCAATAAAAAAATAAATTCCACATGTATACATGTATGTATGGAGATAAGATTATATATTCAAATCTCATTTAAAAACATGCATATTTAATATAAATACCATGAACATCCCTCGATCCATGATTCCCCTATCTCGTAGAGGCATGGGATTCTATTGATCTTCACCTTTCATCCTCCATGATATATATATGGATATCTACAGTGGACATTTAAAATTATTTTTAAAATAACTATTTAAAATATTCCAAAAAATTAATGTAATTTAGTACACAAATGTTGAGCACAAACACAAATTATGTAAAACACAACTTTCAAAGCACAAATTGATATGTGAAACTCACTTTAAACAAAAATTTGTTGAATTCCTCACATTTTAATTTTATAAAACATGAAGTTCACCAAGTTGCGCTTACATGGTGGGAGCACACTTGGTATATAATTGAAAAAAACACATGGTCATTAAAAATGATGCATTTATAAGTAAAAAAAACACACGTACCAAAGATATGTTACAACGTCCATCAATAAATTTTGAAGGATATCGTTTCAACACTAATTCATATTTGAGAGAATTGGCATTTCCCTATATAATACTAATTCATCGTTGACATATGAATCTTGAATTGGCATTGCCCCACACAATAGATCACCAAACATCTTATTAACATTTGCACAATGTCTTATACTAAAAAATTGAAATTGTCTAACAATATTGTTTGTTTTTTCATGCAGTTGTTTTAGCCTCTCCTTCTTAACTTGGTACACACATTTCATCTGGTTGCACACAAGTTCAGAATTGGTGAAAACTACAATTCCATTTGATCCATACTCCCTAGCCATTCCCAAGCCTTCTATTAATGCAATATAATATGCTTCATTGTTTGTTGCTCTTCCCGATATATTCATTTTCCTTTGGAGGACCTTGTTAGTCGCAATATTGAAAAACACATATGTAACCACTGCTTTCCTTGGATTGGGATAGAAAGAAACATCTATGCATAATGTCCATTTTTCAACCATGTTTAGTGGGTTTTTTTATCGCTAAAATAAAACAAATTCAATAAAATATATTAAATGAATATTTATTGCAAATGCATGGGAGAAATGACATGTACATGGTTTGCCTTAAATGTTATCGATGAAATGGCATGTACATGGTTTCCAAAGACATTAGAAAATGCCTTAAATTTTATGGGAGAAATGACATGTACATGGTTCCCAAAAACACTAGGAAATTCCTTAAATTTTATGGGAGAAATGGCATTGTTATGCAGAATTGTGAACTACGGATAAAACAAATTCCCTAAGTGTGGTGCTAGTCACTTAGAACAACAGAAGAAAGAATTTACTATCACTTTCTCTAAAATAATAAGATATACAACATGGTGAAAGAACCTACTTGCGATCCAAGTGCTTCTCTTTCTCCTTCTGTCGATGTTTTTGTCGCTCTCAATCCAACTCAGATCGTCGGATTGATTCCTGCAAACACAAACAAAGAACAGCAAAAAACATGTAATAAATAGATATTATTTATCTTAATCAAATTGATTAGATATGAAATATATATATCATTCAAGAGTCTATTGCACAAGAAATAGAGACATATATATGGGAAAATGAGCAACAATCTTTATTAAAGAGTAGAAGGGGGAGGTTACAACTAATGATCAATTTGTTGCCACCAACTCCAGCTTCATCCCAACCTCATCACCTCCAACATTATACCAACAGCATATTAGTACTTTCACTATCTTAAATGAGAATCCAACAACATAAATTTACAAAATTTCTTCCTTCCCTAGCACTAGAATGAGTGCTCAATTTATATGGAAACTGATGGTATTTTCTCAATGAATGGCTTTCTAATAATAGGGAAGACATGTTCCCAAGTTCAGAGGTGTTATATGGACACTTGGATTTGAAGTTTGACACATATGGACTCTTCTAGAAGGCACTCACCATGTGGAGATTCCCGGAACAATGAGAATTTTTCTCCCAGGTTTCGCACTCTTGAATGTCAGGAAGTGCATTACAGTGCACCATTGAATGGAGGATCTTGAATTTCAACGCAGTTACTCCCTTGAGAGGTTGCATTAGTGAGTCAATAAGTGATATAAAATATACTTCAAACCTTGGAAATATCATAATATAAGCCATGAATGAATTATTCTTCTCTTAGGGCATATAGCAACTAAAATATGAGGGGATGATAGACACTATTTCATTGGTCCTGGGGATGATGTCCAGTTTGACCAGGTCATGGGGGATGATGCCAAAATTGACCTATAACAGTTGCCCCCTAAAGCACGAAAAAATAATAATAATAGTATTTAGATGAGATGCTTTATGAGGCGATGAGTTGGAATTGAATTGGAGCAGTGACTTGCATCAATCTTACAATACATTACATTATGATATTTTCACCTTGATCACGAATTGTTGAGAGAGGCATTCCCATGCTCAACACATAAACTTTCTAATAACATGTACATAGTTTAGAAAGTCATCTACATTGGAATGTTTCCTAATACATACATGCCTACAGATATAGGTCCATGTTCGGATGATATTATGTATGTAAAGCCATCGTACAGATGATGTGTACAACAATCCTAAAATCGCAGCCCGGATGGATGAAACTAGATCTAGGGTCTTCTTATCTCGTTCACTCGATCGTTCAGGTACAATTATAGCCATGTGAATATATGATTTGTAGTCGAACATGGGAATACATCATTTGATTACCAGCCAATGATGTGAAATGTTAATAAACGCGAGAGAACCACCATTGATGTTAATGGATCTCAAGGTACTGCAATACAGTTTTCAAGGCGTGAATAGATGATTTGATGTCAAAATCCAAAAAAAATATTTCGGTCAAAGATCCGGAAGCGAGAAACTTGTCGATGTTGTAACAATCCTCATGGTACTGGAAGATGATGTTTCTACGTAAAATTCCTGGATGATGAGCTGATGTCCACAGGAAGCCACTTTATTGCGAAACGAGAGTTACTGATTCCTGAGAAAAAATGTGACTTGATATAGCAATGTTCAGGGATGAATGTCATGAAAATGAGGGTTTATGAGTATTGCAGAAGGATGATTATTCATTGGATGACTTCTCTTGAACATATCGGCGACACTGAGATGACTTGGCAGTATTGACCCAAAACCGAAGTGAAGGTGTGATGAGCCATAAGTATGAATGAACCGTCAAGAAGATTATCCAACCTAAAAGTCACAACGATGGAGTAAAAGTGTCATGTTCAAGAGCGACCTGCTACCATAAAGTGTTATGTTTGCTTTCCCAAATTTTCCCTAGTCATTTGTCAACTATTGCCTCTTTATTTTTTAACAAGATTAATGAGGATAACATATGCTTGATATATAATTCAAACTGTCCTTCCTCCTTAACCTGAAATACAAGAAGAAACCAGCACAAAGGATAAGTTTTACAGCATATTTCTACTCTATATGTTAGTGTGATTCATATAAAACATTAAATAAATCATAATGAATGCTTGTATAACAAATATTCTTTATACATTAAAGCATACACTAACACGTTTATTTCGGGAACAGCATGATACTTCTGTATTATAAATAGTACGTACAAAAGTAATCAAGAGGAGAGATCACCCGATCCTTCCAAGGCCTTCGCAGACCGTCGTCCGGATCCGTCCAGCCCTTGCCTCGCTAAGACTCCTTCCAAACTGGTGCATACGAGATAACATATAAAGGGATGTATATCTCAAGGAAACAAGGGTTTCCTGTAATGAACTGGGAAAGTGCAGGAGGCACGGGGAATCAGGCTTGGATAGGGAACCAACAGAGTATAATATCAATACTTTCTCTCTCCCTTAGGCCATACACATGAGGTCTTTTTATAGTCCCTCCAAGTAGTTTCAGCAGTTGGAAACAGTTGGCCACGGGCTGGGGTGGTTGAACTACCTGAGTAACCATCAACCCAGCGCGAAATTAGGGATTTTTATATATTTTTTAATCATTTTAATGGCATACGCGGAAAAGTCTAGTTGTACTCGCGTATACACGCGGAAAAGTATGGGCATAGTCGCGTATGAGGGATTTTACACTGTTTTTAAGTGAATTTGTCCAAGTCTGTAGGAATGGGTGCCCAAAAGCCATGTAGCAATCATGAATCATGTCAAAGTGAGAAATGATGCTATAACAGATGCCCCCTAATATATGAGGTCAGAAGGGGTACATGATGGCCGAAATGTATTATGCACATAGAAAGAACTTCGCAAGGACAAGAGAGGACTTCACCAGATTTCAGCCTGCCAAAAACCAATGAAAGAAACCAAAGAGTCAACTCATGCTAAGGCGGGCATACCCATGCTCAGTCAAAAATACATCATATGGAAAGTACTGAAATAGATCCAATATGTATACAAGTATAACTGAACTGAAAGTACATAGTGAATCATCTGAGCAGGGCCCGGAAATATAAGTCTGTATCAATGTCCAAGTATCACATATAGAAAGCTGATCAAAGATGGTGCAACTGGATGTCTGATCAAATAAGTAACTGAATCTCCAAGTACCGGATCATAAGAGGTGGATCAAACGGTACAATCACGCAAATCGGGAGCCAAAATATAAGATGCTGTTGTGCTGAACTGCAACATATAAGGGTGAACGGCATCACTGGCAGATACTGAAAGGACTGTCAAAAGTGAACCGAAAAATGCCGATGCAACCCGAGGTCTTCACCGATCACAACGGCACAATTCTACACACTGGGAATAAATGAGCTGAAGTCGACCATGTGAGAAATCGTTGGATTACCGGGCAATGATGTTTCCCGTTAACCAACGCGAGACAACCCACCGATAATGATAATGAGTGTCAAGGTGCCCCAGTACAATCTGACAAGTGTGAATGAATGAGTTGGAGTCGAACACTTGAAATAATCTACCAATCAGGAGGCAATGATGAATCCCCACTGTCGATAGCGAAGAGTCTGCCACTGATGACTGCAAACCCTAAGGTACTGACAAAAAGACTCTAGACCTTGTTCCCAGAGCAATGAGTCGGAGTCGATGGGAAAAGATCTGCTGGAAGGAAGGCATTAAGGCATACCACATCAGTCCAGCGCGAGTGTAACCCGCAGGCCAAGATTTGGAAGGAATCGGACGAAGTAGAGTGATGGAACCAAAACCGAAGTACGTTTCCGACGTGCACAAGATGAAGCTAGCGCACGGAAGAAACCCTCTGAACCAACCAATAATGAAAGCTGACACAGAGGCGAGAAATCCACCGATAGGGTCAAATGGAAATCCGGGTACTGCACGAATCCCAAGTGTGATAATGTGTGCTGACGTCGAACACAGGGGAAACCACTCAGTCAAAGACCCATGATGATGATCAAATGCTGAGCACGAGGTCACCTATCAATGATGAAAATAGGCCCAAGGTGTGGCTCTAGGCTTGCTCTCAGAGCAATATGTCGTAGTCGATAAGAGACAAACCCGCCGGCAAGAAGTCAATGGGGACCTTCTCAAACCAGCACGAGCAGAAGATCAAAACATCTGATGTGATAGAACATGATACCGACAAGACCGGGAAGGCCGACTGAATAATGAGTCAAGAGACACCGCAGAATGGCCGACTCAGGCTATACTTCCCTTGAACAAAAGCACGACTCTGTGATGACCATGGCAGTAAAAAGTGACACTGTATAAGTCTGTCTTGCAGGAGGCAAAACAAACTCTCCATATGATTGGAAGAGGTAACCAACCGGGGGAGAACTGACAAGTGAAACATGGTAAAGGCCGAACCTAGGTCAAACTATAACCATCCCAAATGAAGGAAATATATATAAGTATATGTGCTTTGTTCAAGGGCGACAAACTGACTCTGTACTGCCATCAAAATAACGAAGATACATCCCGTTCCCGCTCTTTTTGTTATATTTGATTTTTTGTCTTTTTCATATAATAAGCCTGAAAAAGAATAAAAGAATGCTATGGTACAATGGATAGAACGAGTATCAAGAAAGCAGATGCACTATTTCCTGGGATTGGAACAATCCTATGCGCAATGCAAGGCGGCGAAAACTGGTCAGTGATACTCAGAGGAACGTTCCATCCATGGGTAAAAAGGTGTCAAGTCGTGATAGCTAAGTGCATGCAATGGTTAACTTGTACAAAAAGTCAAGGTCAAAAGTTGGCTTAAACATCGAGTCCAAATGAAGCCGGCTAAAGGCCAGGATAAACAAGTAGCCAATATGCAATGCAGTAATACAACTTAACGACACCAGGGAGCCTCTAGGGTATAAGCCAGAAAAATGATAAGTGATGAAGGAGAAGAATGAAGCTTCAACACGTAAGTCATGGCGGGACTAAAGAGGACTCCCGAGCCTACATAAAAAGCAGCATGGGCAACAAGTGATAGCGAGGAACTAACTAGGAAGCCCATGTAAAGGAAGGCTCTACCATCAAGTCATGATTTAAAAAATCAGCGAGTGAAATGGGTGTAATGCTCATGACCTGATGGGATCGACCCTAAGGCAAGTGATCAATATGGAGGCTAGTATGCAAGATGCAACGGAAAGTGATTCCCTAACCTATATGCCAGTGAAGATCATATACCTGCCGTGAAGAGTCGGAAATCATGGATCAAAAATCCGGAAAAACCCCAAAATCGTCAAAATGTACCTGAAAATATACCAAACTGGGCACTTCCAAGCAATCGAGTTATACAACATAAGATAGATCGAAAAAATAAACATAAGGAAATTTTTCCGAAAATTTTCAATTTTTAGCCATAAATACACAAATTACCTCTCATTTGGTTCATTATTGCGTAGCTGATTTGGAAAAAGAGCTCTGGAGCTAAAAACTTGTTTCGTCAAATCAGGAAGAACCGACCGTCGGAATCCAGCGAAACTTCAGGTAGGCTCCTCAATCATCCTGTTTATTCATTTTGTCCGTTTAAAAACTAAAATTAAGTGATTTTTTACCTTGAAACCCTTATTAAAAAACGCGTATCTGCGCATACGCGGGTTCAGTGAAGGCAAGCCGCGTATACACGCGACTGTGCACAGGGAAAGTCGCGTATGCGCAGGTCCATTTTCCAAAAAGTGTTTCTAAAGCAAATTTTGATGGAATTTTTCAGGATGACTATCTCTTGGAGGGAACGTGAGCATAGTGCAGTAGACCAAGAGGTCATGCAGGACCGCGTAGCTCAAAATATCCTCCGAAACTGCGGATTATTGAAATTCTTCAAAATGCCCAATATGAAAAGTAATGTGCGATTGCTTGAAATGCTCGTAAATTACTGGGAAGCAGATCAGGATTGCTTTATAATTGATCAGATGCCTCTACGCATAGAAGTGGAGGATATATATTTCATCACTGGACTCTCCAGGAGGGGAGACCCAGTAGACCTTCACGGAAAACCCCTGGGAGGGTTGACTGTGGAAGATTATGTCCAAATATATTGCGTAGATAATTCCAAGAAAGTTGGAACACAGATTTCTATTAGAGATATCAGGGATTTGCACATGAAGATCCTCCTATTCACCATCGGCAGAGTGGCAGGATCTGCCTCACTGCATCAGGCGTCCAGGACGCACATGAGCATAGCTGTAGAGTGCTTAGTTCATGTATATGATTGGTGCACAGCCCTGCTACTGAATATGAAACAACAGCTGACTTCTATTCGCCAGAACAAAACTAAACACTTTGGCTATGGTACCATTTTGACCACATTCTTCTTCGAGAGAGTTCCAGCTTTGAGACCCAGAGTCATCTCGACTATCAGCAGCCCGCGGGACCCAAGAATTGCCCGTTGGGCAGACATGATGAAGAGACTGGGGGGCAGCGAAGTACCCTGAACCACATGGGACGATGAGTTCTTCCTATGGTGGGGAGAACAGATCATCGCAGTGGATGACTATCCCTATGCTGGGATGGATTTCCGAGGAGATCCAGATCTAGTACTTCTACCCGGTGCAGCATGGGGAGCAGTCGGTAAGTTTTTGCAAAAAATTTTGACTTATATGATTTTTTGGATTTTTCAATTATGTATGAAAAATGAAAAACAAACATGTTTTTAGATTGGATTCATAATGACTGACAATGAAAAATGATCATGTTTCAGATGTTGGACCAGTTCGTCCTGAGGGCCTACCGCGCCACAAGCGCCGCAGAGGTGAGGCAGAGACAGTGGATTCCGACAGAACACTCCAGGCCGTGCAGAGAAACTTGGAGGGATTGACCCGCCAAATCCCTATGGCTGCCGTGGAGGATTTGCCGGAAGCCGTCCAGAGACGGGTTGTAGGTGTACCCCGTGACTGGGTTAGGTTATTCCGCCGTGTGGCCACTGCAGTTATGTTCTATAGGAACACGACTTCTGGGCAGGGTCCTCAGGAGTAGACAGATTTTATATGGATCATTGTATATTATTTTTTGATACTGAACATGATGGGGCATAAGCCCAAGTTTTGTACAGCATTTATGGATCCAAATTTTGTGAAGTTTTTTGACACTCCGATGATATATACAGCGATATTTGATGTGATGTGATAAATGTATCAAATGTATGATGTTTTTGATGATTAAAATTTATTGTATTGAATGATTAATATGCCAATCTAAAGCTTGATTAGCCAATGAGTCAGCAAACCAATTGTCAGCTCGAGGAATATGAATGAATGTTAAAAATTGAAATGACCTTTGTAACAAACATACCCTCAAGAACAATCGTAATAAAATTGGATCTCGTACCCGATAAGTGTTGTTCAACTGCGACACCACCAGCTGGGAGTCCAAGAAAACTACCAACGAATCAACACCCAAGGATATTGCCTCCGAGAGTAGATGAATGATTGCAGTGTATTCTGCTACGTTATTGGAAGCAGGACCAATGCAGACCCCTCTTGATACCAACAGCTGACCGGAAGGATAATGAAGCACCCAAGCCACGGAAGCTAAGTTCCGGGTGTGTCTACTAGCACCATCGGCGAAACCAAAATGACTCATGACATCAACACAACCTGCCAAAGCAGATCAAAAACATCACCACCTCATCAAAAATCAAAAATCAAACAGATATGTACAAAACAAAAAACTACTATATACAAAGCAAAATGCCAGGCCAAAGCCTAGGCATAATACTTCTTCAGATAGAGCCCATTTCGGGGCTCCGGCAACTCATTCCCTTCGAAGTCAACCAAGGTATATGCTCCTTTCTTAAGGACTTTCTTAACGATATAGGGGCCATACCACATCGACTTAAACTTTCCTGCCCCCAAGGCATCTTTTTCTTGGGCATAGACCAAAACAAGGTCACCTTCGGAAAAGATCCTAGGCTTAACTGCCTTATCGTACTGAGCTTTAACTCGATTTTTATGGGCTTCATTCAACGTGGCGGCATCTCGACGCTGCTCATCAAGATGTTCCAGATGAAGAAGCCGCTCTTCCAGACTAGAAGTGTCAGGAAAAAGCTCAACAGCTAATTTAAGGGAAGGAATCTCGCATTCAATGGGAAATATGGATTCCACCCCGTGGACTAACTGAAACGGAGTAAAGCCAGTTGCAGTTTTAACTGACGTCCTGTATGCCCAGAGTGCAGGATATAGCATAATGTGCCAGTTGGATCTATGTTTATCAATTTTCCGTTGAAGAATTGTCTTCAAGGATTTGTTAACGGCTTCCACTTGCCCATTGGCCTGAGGATAATATGGAGATGAATGCTCCTGCCGGAAACCCAATTTAAGAGCCAACTTAGCCATCATACTGTTCTGAAAGTGACTGCCATGGTCAGTGACAATCTCTCTAGGTATACCGAAACGAGCGATGACTTGGTTGAAGAAGAAAAGAGCTGTAGTCTCACCATCGTTCCCAAAAGTAGGCATAGCTTCGACCCACTTCGTAAAGTAGTCTACTGCTACGATAATGTACTTGTGACCTTTTGCCGAAGGCGGGTTACAAGTAGTATAATCCATACCCCACTTTGTAAAGGGTCCGACAGTAACGACTGGAAAAAGCGAAGCTGGATGAGCGCGCATTTTTCGAGTATACACCTGACAAGGATGACACTTCTTGACCAATTCAATACAATCTTTGAAAATCGAGGGCCAGAAGTAGCCAGCACGCAAAATCTTTTGGGCTATAGCAAGCCCTGATAAATGACCCCCACAAGCTCCACCGTGAGAATCATTGAGCACAGCCTCAGCTTCTTCGAAAGTTAAGCAGCGTCTTAGGATTGAATCAACCCCTCGACGGTACAAAGCATCACCAATAATCAGATAATTTTTAGCTAAGTGACGCAGCTTACGACGCTCATCTTTCGAAAAAGAAGAGGGAAACTTCGCAGTCTGGAGATACACAATGATATCCCCATACCAAGGATCTTGTGGAGAGATTAAAAACAAGTGTTCGTCCGGAAAGGACTCATCATAAATCATCTCCTCCCCACAAGGCAACTCGGAGATCAATTCCGCAAAGACTAATGACTTCTTGGATTTGGCAGACATGAACTCTAGATCGAATTCTTGTAATATCACAATCCATCTATTATACTTGCCCCCAATCACTCGCCTGCTGAGGACAAACTGAAATGGATTGGCAGCTGCCAAGACATAAGTTTTGCGAAGAATAATGTAATGCCGGAGTCGCTGCACAGCATGGACTGCTGCTAAGGCTAATTTTTCTATCGGGGTGTATCGAAGTTCAGGTCCTACCAGTCCTCGAATAAGGTAGTAAATAACATGCTCAATAAGAGCATCATCCTCCTGAACCAGAACCATACCAATGGTAGATTCTGCTGTAGCTAGATACAAAAGAAAATCTCTGCTATAATCGGGTGGACTCAGTAAAGGAGCAGAGGTCAATGCCTTTTTCAAGGCATCGAACGAGCGTTGAGCGTAGTCGTCCCAAAGAAAAGGAACTCCTTTCTTCAACAATCTCATATATCCCTTTGTAATCTCAACATAGTTAACGATAAACCTCCGAAGAAAATTAGACTTCCCTTGGAGACTTTGAAGCTGACGGATTGAAGACGGGGGAGGCAACCGAAGTATTGCCTCAACCTTGAAGGGATCTACCCTTATCCCTTCCCTAGACACGATAAATCCCAATAGCCGACCGGATGTTACCGCGAAAACGCACTTGTTCGGATTCAAACGAATTTTATAAAAACGACATCTTTCAAATATTTTCCGGAGGTGACCTGGATGATCCATCCTCTTTCGAGAATGAGCAGCTAGATCATCTAAGTATGCCTCGATGATTTTCTTGATGTCGTGGAAGGCGTAAGACATGGCTCGCTGAAAGGTAGCTCCAGCATTTTTAAGACCAAAAGGCATTTTCTTATATGCAAACGTACCCCAGGGACAAATAAATGCGGTCTTATGTTGATCTTCTCGACGGATAGTAATTTGATTATAACCAGAGAAACCGTCCATGAAGGAGAAAATCTCGTTACCGGCACACTCGTCAATAATCTGATCAATGAAAGGTGTGGGGTAATTATCCTTAGGACACGCCTTATTCAGGTCTCTGAAATCGATGCATACTCGAATCGTTCCTTGCTTTTTATCTACCGGAACGGGGTTTGAAACCCATTCAGTCAGAGGAACTGGGAAAATGAATCCCGCCTTAAGCAGCTTTTCAACTTCAGCTTTGATGGCTGCTGCCTTCCTAGGATTAACCGGACGAAGTTTTTGCCTGACCGGCTTAGTGTTTTCATACGTCTTGATCTCATGCTGGACGATAGATGGATCTATGCCAGGCATTTCCTCATAAGACCAAGCAAAAACATCCCTATACTCTTTGAAGAGCTCGGTATAGATTTGAATCTCGTCACTGGAACATTCAGCTCCAACGAAGACATTCTCGACAATATTGGGATTCCTGGAGAAGTTCACCGGGATAGTAGGAGAGATCACAGCCATGTTCCCTTCAGCATAAACCTGTGCTGGTGCTAAGGGGCTCAAGACTGGGTGAACAGATCCACGAGACTGAGGACTTGGAAAACTTGTTTCGACTTCGCTCAAGTCAGGTAAGAAGTAAGACCGATGATGCAAGTCATCCCACGGTCTATCTACACCTGTCATCGCTTCCAGGATGGCATCTTCAGATGGAAGAGTGGTATCTAGACAATCCTGGGCAGAAGAAGAAGTAAGCGTCCAAGCCGGAGCCACATCACCATCCAACTCTTCCGGCGAAAGAGGAGCTGGATCAGACTCTGCAGTGTCAACAACAGACTGATATGCAATCTCAGCTGTAGAAATTGGGAATGCCATTCCACCCACTTGCCCTTCTTCCAATGTGGCAGTTGGAGAAGGTAAGGTCCAAGGGTCCGAAAAATAATGAGTTCGAAAGAACTCTCTTCGAAGGGGAGCCTTGGAGGATGAAATAGCATTAATAGACACCTTAGGAGGAGGAAGATCAAAAGAACCCATCGGGGAAGAATACATTCCAACTCCTAGATTCTCGACAGGCGCCTTAGTATTATCCAACTTAGGCACAGATGAGTCAGAAGGCGCATCCAGGTCTACAGGAGGACAGTCCAGTTGATCCACTGTGACTATCCTCCCTTCGTGGGGGAAACATACAATTCGAAATAATGAGGATGCAATGGCATCCATCTCATATATCCAGTTCCTCCCCAACAGAAGGTTGTAGTCCAAGGCCGCATCTACTACCTCAACTTCTATGTTAACGGTTTTGCCCCCAACACAGATGGGCAAAGCCGGGACAATACCATGGGGTCTGTGAGAATGACCATCGAATGCAGTAAGAATAGTGCTAGACGGAGCAACTTTTGGAGATCCAAGTGTCTTCCAGCATGCGAAAGACATCACGCAAGTAGAAGCACCCTCATCAACAACCGTGCGAAAGATGTTAGTCTTCCGGTACGATGATTTAATATGAAAGGCCATATGATGAGGAAGTCTCTTCTTAAAATTCTTCATGTCAAAGGTAATCAGAAGAGAATTTTTCAGATCAATAGCCCCAATGGCAGTGAGCAAAGCACTGCGCTGAGCCGGACAAGACTGGAGTACCTCTAAGGCAGACATAGCACAAGGACTCTGCGCCAGATCTTCTACAATCGAGTAGTTCTGGGCAGCCCTCATGTTCGGATTAATCGTTGACCGCTTAGAGGACGCCTTCGGTATCCGAGGCATAGACTCAACAGCTGGCTTCGTGATGTGAAGCGACTCAGTAGCATCAGGAACTTCCTTAGCTTTCGAAGATTCCTCTCCGCCATAATCACGGGATCTCGTAGCGACATCCACGTGAGCACTCATCATAAAGATATTCGATGGAACTTCCCCTTCCTGAGCGCCTCCAGAGGAAGCCCCAAGATTTTGGTTCGCGCCAGCAATTAATTGTTGCCCTTGGGGAAAAGGGTTTGTTAGCACAGCCTGGGAACTAGAAGAACCCTGCTGAGATAACAGGCGCTGAGCATCCTGAATTTTCGGGCAAAGGTGTGTGAGATGGTCTCCAGTACAAAGCTTGCATGGAAACTTTACTTTCTTTTTCTCCTTTTGGCCCTCACCAACACGCTCGTTGGTTTTATTTGCATTGCCCTTCCCATTCTTGCCCTTCTTCTTATTATTACGTCCCTTCTTCTTCCCATCGGATTGTTGATTTCCTTTGGGTTCAGAAGATTGGATTGCATTTATGGACAAGGAATGGGAAGGTGATGAATCAGCAGGCATAGCCTGACCAGAAGGAGCAGATTGTAAAGACAACTGCTGCAATTGAGAAAGCAGGCTGGCTGCACTACTACTGACCGATCCGACAAGTCCGTCACCATGCGGACCAGGTTTGGGTTTCGATAAATCCACCTTGGAGCGAGGAGCATTGGGCAAATACTTGTAAAGTACCCCAGACTGAGAATAGATCAGTTCTAACTGTTGGGCCCTAAAGATGGCCTGCTCCTCGGAATATACCCCAGATAGGGATACATCCTTTGAAATGTCTGACTAAAGCGATTTCAAAAACCACTCGAGAAGGAACTCCCCTGGAATATGGGCTTTGATAAGCCTCTTCCTTCTCCTCCATTCCTGAATATGATCAGAAATGTGAGTTGCCTCATCCTGCTTAAAATTAGCCAGGAGTTCGGTCCCAGCCTCATATCTGACGGGCAACTGAAAATGGTTAAGAAAAGTGATAGCCAGTTCTCCAAATGTGGCGAAACTGCCCCTAGTGAGCTCTATATACCATTTTGCGGCATTTCCAGTTAAGGTGCGCTGAAATAATCTCAATCTAATCGAATCGTCGATCAGAGAGTTTGAAGAGCACCATAAGTGGAACGTGGTGATGTGATCTGCCGGATATTCACCATTATTACCTTCAAACTTAGGAATGTCTGAAGGAAGTTTGGTTGGAACCGGAGGCCACCCCGGACTATACCGAATCGGGTCATTAGTTAACTTCGACAAGTCTGGCAAGTTTAACGTTGCCAGAAATGGTAATCGAGGTGGAGCCTGAGAATTCCATCCTTGATAGGATGGATTTCCAACATTCTAAAAAGAATAGCCTGGATTTGATGAGGCACCAGGCTGCCAGAAAGGACCCGTAGAAAACGGAGAAGAACCTCCTCCCCACGCCGAGTTACCAGGACCCAGACTAGTTCCCCCCGCTGAAGTATTGACTGAAGAGGAAAGCCCCTGGTAGGGGTTCCACGCATTGGACAGAGGAGAAAAAGACTGATAAGCACTCGATGCAGGGAAAGAAGTATTCCCTTGATGACTCGCGATGAACTGATTCCCTGCCCCCGACGTTGCAAACATAGGATTCCACCCCATAAAAGCAGTCGAACTTGGCCCCTGAGCCCAAGGATTGAAACTTTGGGTCTGGGACGTAAAAGGAAACGACCCTAAAGAAGGATTGGGACTAGGAATATGCCCAATCCCAAAGGGGAAACCCTGAAAAGAAGCTGATCCACTAGCCATGTTGGACATGGGCGTAGATCCAGCTGCACCGGCGGTAAAGGAAAAAGAGGGATTTCCAGCAATGGACATCCCTGAAACAAAGGGACCATATTGAGAAGCATATGCTTGGGTGAACCCAGAGCCAAACATAGCAGTGCTAGAAGCACTCGAAGATAGAGCAAGAGTGCCCCCTGCCTCGACAGAAGCAGGGGTCTGAATGCCCGCAGCACTCACGGTAGAAGCCGCGTTCCCAGTCGTGGCCATCGAAAGATAAGAAAGATATGGAAGATCCGGTGGTCTCTCAGACTCCGGTCCGACGTACTGAATAACAAATGGATGATCAAGAGGAAGAGGAGATGGACCTGTAGCTGCAGGCTCAGGTATATCTTCTATCTGAAAATCTTCTTCCTGAGGAAACAATACTCTCGAGGTGAGCGGAACGCTCCTCTCGGAACTGACACCGGAATCAGCAACGAAACCTTCAGACCTTAGTGGAGGATCTCTCTCCACAGCGTCAGACTCCACAGGGTGAAAACCACCTGCTAAATCGCTCCTACGCCTTCTCGAAGAAGGCTCTGCACTCTCGAGAGATAACCCCCGGATTCTCCTCGAACGTCGAGGCGCTTGATCAGCCACTTTTACAGATTTATTATATTAGACTCAAGAAAAGTGAAAAAGCTAGGCAAGCTAGGAGCAAAGAGCACTCACTAAAATCAAAATCCCTGAGAAACAGCAAGCAAACAACCTCCAAGTATTTCCGCTCCGGGTGATGAGGACCGGACACCAAAATACAAGAAAGCGAAGTATAGGGCCTTCCGAAAGCAGTCTGGGATGATTAGGGCCCAGAACAACTAGCGAAGGTATCAGAAACAGTTACGCCGACCTCCTAACGACAGCCTTTGCCGGCTCAAGCACCCAAGCTTCGCAAGGGCACCCCCGAGAAGTACTGCTGAAAGTGATGCGACGTCTGCCTCAGGTACCACGGGTATTCCCCCCCGCAGTCACCTGTGTGGAACCTAGGAGTGGCAACTATGGACACCAATCCGTATCAAAAGCTGGGCGGAACGGTCTTGAGGTCAGATTCAGCTAATCGGAGGGGGGGTATCCCTCTTCTCAACCTTCACTTCCCCTCGCGCTTGACTCTCGGATGAGAGCTTTCCCAGTCCACCTCACGGACTTGGATTTCGCTCAATTAATCAACTTCTATGTTTGTTTGAGCGGCCTTGGAGAGTTAACTCTCCTCTCACCTATTCCAAGGCCCTACAACCTAGCTAGTTGGTGATTGACGCTTAGTAAAACTTGCTAGTTGATTTTAGATTAAATCGCTTATTTTAAGGGCTGTTGTATTAAGTCACAAGGATATGGAGTTGAAACCAATGGTGTTTTGACGCAAAATAAATTAATAAAAACCTGACTACATGCACATGCAGTTCCTTGTCTTTCGATGAAGAGCAATTTCTATAGAGGTTCTACGAGACTAAAAAATGTATTTTTCTTTTCGAATTACAAACTCACACTCACAAAAACTAAGAAGCTAACTAAATGATTCAATGCACTTAATGCAAATGACTACTAGCATGTAAATTCTAAGATGCAAAAGTCCCTTGAAACAAGGTGAAATTTCCCAAAAGGCTCCTTCAGTTTTAACTCATCTTTTTGTTGTCCAGAAAGCCAATTCTTGAAACAAGAACTCTTAGTATAAGACAACAAAAATACTTGACAACAAGGAAAAGAAATCAAATGACAATTTCTCCTCAAAATCAAACCAAAACTAGAAGCAAGAAACTTCACTAAAGCTTCAAAAGATAAGGCCAAACGAAAATGAAAAACGCAACAACAAAAACAAAAACAAAACCAAATGTTTTTTGAGTTTTTGAAATGCAAAAAACAAAAAGCAAAACGAATGTTTTTTGGGCTTTTCAGTTTTATAAAACAAGAGCTTAAGAAGACCAAGCACAACTATCCCAATTCAAGCCAAAATGAGACCGAATTTCAAGCATAAACTTCAACTATGCCCCCAAACCTTATAAAGCTAATGATAGCAAGATCAATAAGAGCAATGGAAGACCAAAAACTCAGCCAAGCAGCCTAAACGAATAGTGCAAACTTGCCGCAACAAAAGACTCCAAAGAAGCAAGCAAAGTTCTTTGAAAATTGCAACAAAACCCTAGCCTATGAAACTCAAGAAAACCAATCAAAAACAAAGCAAAAAACGCAATGCAAAGCACAACACAAAGATAGGAGCGAGTCAGTGAGCAGAAGCTCTCTGTTCTGATAACGCAGAACAGCCAAGAATGCTCAGAAAGCAATCTTGGAACTCAATCCAGGAGTGCCAGCACCAACAAGAACACTTTGCCAAAAAGATTAGTTTTCGGACAAACGAAAGAGAAACAACACTTGAAACCACTTCTGCCACACTCCAGTAAGTACAGAGACTCTGCAGACACAGGCCTCCACAGCCAGAAAAGACCAAAAACACCAGAATCTTAAAATTTCAAAATCTGCCTAGGTATACGCGACCCAGAAGTTATGCAAACAGCGTGTATACGCGTCTGTGTTAAGGGAAACTCGCGTATACGCGGGTCCCTTTCTACAAACTCGCGTGTATACGCGACTGTGCGCAAACCAAAGAGCGTATACAAAGAAAGATAATGAAAAACAAAAAAAAAAACAAGTCTGGGAAAGACACCAAGACTTCAGACTAACTGCAAGAAAGCAAACTGGACTGTAAAAGACAGAAAAAACTGTTGGTAGCCTACCAAACAGCTGAAACAACCCAACAGGAGAATCACAAGAATGTGATCCCCAGCGGAGTCGCCAGTTCTGTTTCAGGGAATTAACACCCTAGAGGTTGGTTGGGATTCAACCTCCACAGAGCAGGGGCGTACTACTTAACAGAGACCCACACGATCATGCACATTCATAAAAACTAAATAGAGCAGAATGAGAGGTTTACCCGTTGGTCCTACGTTTGAAGTAGATCCACGTGGAATTCAAACTCCCTGCAACCATCCTTCCTCCTTAACCTGAAATACAAGAAGAAACCAGCACAAAGGACAAGTTGTACAGCATATTTCTACTCTATATGTTAGTGAGATTCATATAAAACATTAAATAAATCATAATGAATGCTTGTATAACAAATATTCCTCATACATTAAAGCATACACTAACACGTTTATTTCGGGAACAACATGATACTTCTGTATTATAAATAGTACGTACAAAAGTAATCAAGAGGAGAGATCACCTGATCCTTCCAAGGCCTTCGCAGACCGTCGTCCGGATCCGTCCAGCCCTTGCCTCGCTAAGACTCCTTCCAAACTGGTGCATGAGAGATAACATATAAGGGGATGTGTATCTCAAGGAAACAAGGGTTTCCTACAATGAACTGGGAAAGTGCAGGAGGCACGGGGAATCAGACTTGGATAGGGAACCAACAGAGTATAATATCAATACTTTCTCTCTCTCCCTTAGGCCATACACATGAGGTCTTTTTATAGTCCCTCAAAGTAGTTTCAACAGTTGGAAACAGTTGGCCACGGGCTGGGGTGGTTGAACTACCTGAGTAACCATCAACCCAGCGCGAAATTAGGGATTTTTATATATTTTTTAATCATTAAAATGGCATACGCGAAAAAGTCTAGCTGTACTCGCGTATACACGCGGAAAAACACGGGCATAGTCGCGTATGGAGGATTTTCCACTGTTTTTAAGTGAATTTGTCCAAGTCTATAGGAATGGGTGCCCAAAAAGCCATGTAGCAATCATGAATCATGTCAAGGTGAGAAATGATGCTATAACAAACCCTTCGGGTGAATGCATCGCTATTTAATAATTTAACGAGTACAGTGATAAATAAAACTCGATTCTTTCCATGATTGACAAGACTGTCGTTGTTTTATGTTTTAACGAGCCTAACGACAGTGACAGCCTGGTCCTTTTTCATATTTAGAGAGTTTGAAAAGGAGGAAAAAATAAAACTCCATGAGTCCTTTTTTGTAAATTTGTTGCTCAGGTCCTAAAAAGTGTAAAATGATACCTGAGAGAACCTCTTAGCCATGTTCGAATAAGGTTTTGCTTTTTCGTAAACAATCTATCTTAGTCTGAAAAAGGGTTAAACTTATACTGAGTAGATGTTGTTTCATTTACTTTTACGAGCTCGAAAATACAAGTGCTCGACAATCTTTTCACATTATTAGAGTCTAAAAAGAGCTAAAAGAAGACTCCAGGGGTTCCTTTTTGTTGTTATCGAAGCTCGAAAAAGAGATAAAAGTGCACTTCAAGTCCTTTTTCAATTTTATCAAAGCTCAAAAAATAAGGATAAAAGAATACTTTATGGTCAAATCATTCTTGAATAAGTGTGTACGATTAATCTGCTATGTCAGCTGTAAAACATGTTCAGAACAACATCGAACAAATTAAAATACATGTTTCATAGCAACAAATGAATAAAAATAATATTCACAGCAATAAATATGATTTGAAATAATCAAATGACTAATTAAAAGAGTTTTACCATTCATTTTTACCATTTGAAAGTTACCATTTGGATTTTGGAGCTCTAAACCAGTTTTTTCCCCCGAACTTCAGCAGCTTTTTGCAACAGAATATATAGACGATTTTCCTCGCCGTTCGATCCAGGTTAGAGCTATGAACCTTCTCTTTCCTTAAATATCATTTATGTTTCATTTCATTGCAAATTTTTAGAGATTTTGTCCCCTTAGGTTAAATTTATTTTAAAATGAGGGCAACGCACCCTTGAATGTCTAAAGGTGCATTGCAGTGCACTGGAATTCAAGGCCAAGTGCACTTGCAACACACTATCCCTTGACATGGGGTGCATTGGGACATAATTCCCATTTTTGTTTCTTACAATGTGCCCAAATTTTTCCTAGTTTTTTCCATGAAATGGATCGTTGTGAGTCGTATGATTGTGTTTCAGGTATTCATCAGACCAAAATGACGATTACGTGGAGAGAAAGAGAACATGAGGAACTCAACATGATTTCCATAAACGATCTGGGTATGGTAAGAGCCCTCGGAGACTGCGGGTTGCTAAAGTACTTCAGACTATCGGGTATGAGGCAACAGATGGAACTATTGGAGTTCCTTGTCCATTCATGGGATCCAACGATAGAGTAATTTCACATTGGGGACAAAGTGGTCCCAATATTATTGGAGGATATTTATTTTCTCACAGGATTATCGAGGAGAGGTCTGCCCATTTCTCTTTCAGGGTGTTCTCTTAGAGGAGAGACAATGAGAGAATATATATTGCAGTATTGCAATCCAAGGACTGAACCTAGTAAGGATGGGAAAATAAACATTCTTGATGTACGTCAGTTGCCATTGAGGACCATCCTATTCACTATCTTAAATCTTGTTGGTACTGCAACATTACACGTAGAAAAAATATTTTACATGCAATATGCACTAGAGTGCTTGGAACCAACAGTTTTTAACTGGGCTGAATTTGTCCTCTCTCGGATGAAATAACAGCTGACCAAGGAAAAGGGAGTAAGGAAGAAAAATTTCAAGTATGGTTCGATCCTCATTTATTTTTCCTTAGAGCAGATTCCATTGATGCAGCCTCAACATGTGACACTGGGCATATCTAGCCCTAGAGATCCAAGGATGCAGAGATGGGTAGAACTAATGGCTAGACATGCTGGTCAATTGACCATCGTGTTCTCGACTGCATGTTTTTCTTGGTTCAGGCAACAGATGGTCGCCATTGATGATTACGCATATGCAGGCGTCGACTTCCAAGGAGATCCAGATTTGACTTTACCAGACGACGCTCAATGGGGTGCAACTAGTAAGAATGTTTTGACCATGTTTTTTTATTTTTCTAAGGTTCATACATGTTTTTGTATTTTTATGTGTCCCAAGACTAAACTAAAGTTTTGATGTAACGCAGATGTAGGTCAAGTTCGACCAGTGGGACGACCAGATCAGATAGTGGATGAGCCAGCAGAGAGGGCTTTCGGGAGAGTAGTCCTTCAGGATTTGGATATGGCTGAGACTCTTATTGAGCTATAGTGGCACATACACGAGTTGACTCTCGGGATTCTGGATAGCCAGATCGAAGAGTTACCCATGAGACTGCAGTGCCATACTATTGGCGTTCCTAACCATTGGATGCGGTTATTGTGTAGGATAGCTAGATTAGTAGCATGTTATCACGAGCATCACTAGTTTACTTTTGACATTTTGCATGCATTTTGAGGTCAGATGACCAATGTGCCTTGGGCACAAATTTTGTAAAAACCTATAACTATCTATATTTTTTTAAAGTGTTTTTCTATGTTTATTGTGCATCATATTCAATTATGTGATTTTTATCGAAAATATGTCTTTACATGTGTTTCAAATGTCTGTTTATAACATAATTCGCTAAGGAATCAGTTAATGTGTTCAATTTTCTAGAAATGTGTTGATATTGAATGAAATCAAAATGTCTTTCCAAAATTCGATCTCTTAGGAACGTACGATGTAGTGTTGGATTTCTGACAGTATAAACACTAGTAAGTTGCAGTACCACAAGTTGTGCGTCTAACCTAATGATGATGCGGTTAATACCAAATGAAATGGCATCAAAGAGAAGTTCGATCAACGTGTTATACTCAGCGATATTGTTTGTAGATCGACCGATACAAATCCCTTGAAAACTCACTAACTCGTTGTTCGGAGCGAAAATGGCCCACGCTACATAGGATAGATTCTGTGTACTATGACTAGTACCATCAGCATACCCAAAGAATGGTTCCAAAGATTCAGACGTCTGCGATGAAATGTAAAGCGTATTACTAACTTCAAGAAAACTCTAGAAAAACAAACTAAGACAGTAAATGAAAATCAAGAGCATATATACAATATCATTCAACACTTTACTACGCTCATGTTTAGCATAGTAATGTTTCATATACAACCCATTTCAGGGCCGCACCAATGGAATTCCATCATAATCAACCAACTCATAAGTGCCCTTAGCAAGAACTCTTTTGACAATATAGGGGCCATGCCGTAACGCCTCAAATTTTCTTGTACCTATTACATCATCTTCCTGATCATAAATAAGGACCAGGTCACCCTCTCAGAAGATGCGAGGCTGTACATGCTTGTCGTAGTGTGCCTTTATACGTCTCTTATGCACTTCCTTGGTCAATGCAGCTTCACGATGCGTTTCATCAAGATGGATGACATTAAAAAGACGCGCTTCTTCAGAAGAGTTGTCAGGTGATAAGTCAATCGTGAGTTTTAACGACAATATTTCACATTGGATAGGGAAGATAGCTTCTAGACCATACACCAATTGAAAGGGGGTAAATCCAGCTGCGTTTCTCACTGGGGTTTGGTATGCCCACAAAGTCGAGTACAAGATCAAATGCAAATTTCGTTTATGAACTCCTATCATTCATTGAAGCATTCGTTTAAGAATATTGTTAATAGCCTCAAATTTTCCATTTGATTGTGGATAATAAGGAGTAGAACTATCATGTTCCACTCCTAATTTGGAAGTCAACTCATTCATCACATGATTTTGAAAATGCTTACCATGATCTCTAACTATAGCCTGTGGAACACCAAACCGTGAGATGACATGATTGAAAAAGAATAATGCAGTTGTTTCGCCTGTGTTTTTTAATGTAGGCATTTCTTCGGCCCACTTGGTAAATTAGTCTACTGCGACAATAATATAACCATGCCCCTCGGATGAACGAGGGTTGTAGGTCATTAATTCAATGCCCCATTTTGAAAATGGTCCCACGGCGATAACAGGATGCATCGGCACTAGCGGTTTGCAGATTTTATGATAAAATATCTGGCACACATGAAAACTTCTGACCGTGAGGATGCAGTCACGCAATATGGTTGGCCAAAAGTAACTGGCGTGGAGTATCTTCTGAGCGGTAGCGTATCCAGACAAGTTTCCACCACAAGCCCTAGCATGAAAATAATTTAAAACCTTTTCGGCCTCCTCATGAGTGAGGCACCCCCTTAAAATCATATCAACACCATGATGATAAAGTGTATCACCAACGATCATATAATATTTTGCTTGGTATCGAATACGTCACTGTTTAGAGCAAGAGGTATCAAACCGAAAAGTCTGGGTCTGGAGATAACTGATAAAATCCCCATACCAAGGATCAGATGATCCGATAAGAAACAGAGAGTCATCCGGAATTGATGGTTCCAATGTAGTAGCAGTACTATCAGAGGGAAGGTCGCAGAGAATCTCACCCAAAACTAAATAATTATTTGACTTGGATTTGATGAATCCCAAATCAAACTCTTGCAAAATGACAATCCATTTTGAATACTTTCCCCCCAGCAATTCACATGATAAAATGTAAGTCATGGGGTTGCAATTTGAAATGACAATGGTCTTTCGGAATAGGATATAGTGGCGAATTCTTTGAACAGTTTGAATGACCACCAAGGTGAGATTTTCAACGTATGAATACTTCACTTCCATATCATTGAGATTACGACTCAAATAATATATCGGATGTTTTGTCCCATCTTCTACTTCGACCAATACAATAGCAATGGTCGTATCAGTCGTGGTGATATATAAGAAATAATCACTCTGATAATTGAGGGGATACATTAATGACGCCCAGACAAGTGTATCCTTGACATCATCAAAAGAAGCTTGTGCAACCTTATCCCAATGGAAGGGAATCCCTTTTTCAAGATCCGAGTAAATCCTTTAGCCATTTCGACGTAGTTGGGTATGAACCTCCTTAGGAAGTTAGCCTTTCCCTGAATTTTTTGTAACTGAAGAAAATTTGATGGTGTAGGAAAATCAAGAATGGCCTAGACCTTCAGTGGGTCGATTCAAATTCCTTCTTTTGAGATGATGAATCCTAGAAAACGACCAGAACCAACACAAAACACACATCTATGTGGATTGAGGCATATTTTGTAGTGTCGGCAGCATAGAAATATAGTTCTCAAATGCATTAGGTGATCAGTCAAGTTTCGTGAATGTGCGGGTGAATCGTCTAGATAAGGTTGAACAATGTGCTTGTTGTCATTGAAAGCATAATCCATTTCTCTTTGATAGTTTGTCCCTATGTTATTTAAACCAAACGGGAGTTTTCAATAAGCGAATGTGCCCCAGGAATAGATGAATGTTGTCTTGTATTGGTCCTATGGGTGGATATTGATTTCATTGTAGCCAAAAAATCCATCCATGAACGAAACGATTTCGCATCCAGCACAATCGTCAATAATCTGGTCGATAAAGGGAGTAGGATATTTGTCTTTTGGACAAGAAAGTTTGAAAAACAAATTCAATAAAATATATTAAATGAACATTTATTGCAAATGCATGGGATAAATGACATGTACATGGTTTTCCTTAAAGTTTATGGGTGAAAACACATGTACATGGTTCCCAAAAATTCTAGCAAATGCCTTAAAGTTTATGGGATAAATGGCATGTACATGGTTCCCAAAAACACTAGAAAATGCCTTAATTTTTATGGGAGAAATGGCATTATTGTGAAGAATTTTGATCTACAGATAAACCAAATTCCCTTTAAGTGTGGTGCTAGTCACTTAGAACAATAGAGGAAAGAATTTACTATCACTTTCTCTAAAATAAGCAAATATACATTATGGTGAAATAACCTACTTGTGATCCAAGCACTTCTCTTTCTCCTTCTGTCGTTGTTGTTGTCGCTCTCAATTCAACTCAGATCGCTGGATCGATTCCTACAAATACAAACAAAGAAAAACAAACAACATGCAATATACAGATATCTACTTATCTTACTCAATCAAATAGATTATATATGAAATATATATATCATTCAGGAATCCATTGCACGAGAAATAGAGACATATATATGGGAAAATGAACATCAATATTTATTAAAGAGTAGAAGGGGGAGGTTACAACCAATGATCGATTTGTTGCCACCGGCTCCAGCTTCATTCCAACCTCATCACATCCAACATCATACCAGCAGCATATCAATACTTTCACTCTCTCAAATGAGAATCCAACAGCATAACTTTACCAAATTTCTTCCTTCCCTAGCACTAGAATGAGTGCTCAATTCATAGGGAAACTGGTGGTATTTTCTCAATGAATTAATTTCTAATAATAGGAAAGAGATGTTCCCAAGTTCATAGGTATTATATGTACACTTGTATTCAAAGTTTGACACATATGGACTCTTTTAGAAGGCACTGGCCATGTGGAGATTCCCAGAAAAATGAGAATTCCGCTCCCAGGTGTCCAACGCACTCTTGAATGTTGGGAAGTGCATTGCAGTGCACCCTTGAATGGAGGATATTGCATTGAAACACAGTTATTCCCTTTAGAGGCTACGTTGGTGAGTCAATAATTGATATAACATATACTTCAAACCTTGGAAAACTCACAATAGAAGCCATGAATGAATTTTTCTTCTCTTAGGGCATAAAGCAACTGAAATATGAGAGGATGATAGGTCCTATTTCATTGGCCCTGGGGATAATATCCAGTTTGACTAGGTCATGGGGTATGATTCCCAAATTGACCTATAACAGACATATACATGGTTCCAAAAACACTAGCATTTTCCTTATTTCAAATGCCTTAAAGTTTATGGGAGAAATGACATGTACATGGTTGGGATAAATGACATATACATGGTTCCCAAAACCACTAGCAAATGTCTAGTTTATGGAAGAAATGACATATACATGGTTTCCAAAAACACTAGCAAATCCCTTAAAGTTTATGAGAGAAATGACATGTACATGGTTTCCAAAAACACTAGCATTTTCCTTAAAAATATATTAAATGAAAATTTATTGCAAATGACTTAAATTTTATTGCAAATTACTTAAAGTTTATGGTAGAAATGGAATGTATATGGTTTGCCTTAAAGTTTATGGGAGAAATTACATGTACATGGTTCCCAAAAATACTAGAAAATTCCAATTTTATGGGAGAAATGACATGTATATGGTTTGAAAAAAAAATGTAAAATTGCTTTAAAATATATTAAATTAAAGTTTATGGGAGAAATGACATGTACAAGGTTTGCCTTAAATTTTATGGGAGAAATGACATGTACATGGTTAGCCTTAAAGTTTGCCTTAAGTTTATGGGAGAAATGACATGTACATGGTTTGCCTTAAAGTTCAAGGGAGAAGTTTAAAGTTTGTCTCAAGTTTATGGGAGAAATGACATGTACATGGTTTGCCTTAAATTTTATGGAAGAAATGACATGTACATGGTTTTCCTTAAAGTTTATGGGAGAAATTACATAGAAATGAAATGTACATGGTTCTCAAAACACTAGCAAATGCCTTCAAATTTATGGGATAAATTACATAGAAATGACATGTACATGGTTCCCAAAACACTAGCAAATGCCTTAAATTTTATGGGAGAAATTACATGTACATGGTTTCCAAAAACATTAGCATTTTCCTTAAAAATATATTAAATTAAATTTTATCGGAGAAATGGCATGTACATGGTTTGCCTTAAATTTTATGGGAGTAAAGACGTAGAAATGACATGTATATGATTCTCAAAACACTAGCAAATTTCTTAAAGTTTATGGGAGAAATTGCATGTACATTGTTTTAAGAAACACTAGCATTTTCATTAAAAATATATTAAATTAAAGTTTATGGGAGAATGACAAGCCTTAAGTTTATCAAAGAAATGACATGTACATGGTTTGCCTTAAAGTTTTCCTTAAAGTTTATGGGAGAAATTACATAGAAATGACATGTAAATGGTTCCCGAAACACTAGCATATGCCTTAAAGTTTATGGGAGAAATAATTTCCTTAAAAATATATTAAATTAAAGTTTATGGGAGAAATGACATCTACATGGTTTGCATTAAAGTTTATGGGAGAAATTACATGTACATGATTTTCCTTAAAGTTTGCCTCGAGTTTATGGGAGAAATGACATGTACATGGTTTACCTTAAAGTTTTCCTTAACGTTTATAGGAGAAATGACATCTAGAAATGACATGCCTTAAAGTTCGCCTTGAGTTTATGTGAGAAATGACATGTGCATGGTTTGCCTTAAATTTTGCCTCAAAGTTTATGGGAAGAATGACATAGATATGACATTCCTTAAAGTTTTCCTTGAGTTTATAGGAGAAATGACATGCACATGGTTTGCCTTAAATTTTGTCTTAAATTTTATGGGAGAAATGACATAGAAATGAAATGTACATGGTTCCCAAAACACTAGAAAATCCCTTAAATTTTATGGGAGAAATGACATGTACATGGTTAGCCTTAAAGTTTGGCTTAAGTTTATAGGAGAAAAGACATGTATATGGTTTGCCTTAAAGTTTGCCTTAAGTTTATGGGAGAAATGACATGTACATGTTTTGTCTTGAATTTTTCCTTAAAGTTTATGGGAGTAATGACATAGAAATTACATGTATATGGTTCCCAAAAAAATATCAAGTGCCTTAAAGTTTATGGGAGAAATGACATGAAAATGGTTTGCCTTAAAGTTTTCCTTAATTTCATGAGAGAAATGACATCTACATGGCTTGCCTTAGCCTTAAATTTTTTGGGAGTAATGACATAGAAATGACATGTATATGGTTCCAAAAACACTAGAAAATGCTTTAAAGTTTATGGAAGAAATAACATGTAATGGTTAGCGTTAAAGTTTTCCTTAAATTTATGGGCAAAATGACATGTACATGGTTTGCCTTAAAGTTTGCCTTAGTTTTATGGGAGAAATGACATGTACATGGTTTTCCTTAAAGTTAACTACCTTAAACTTTATGAGAGTAATGACATAGAAATAACATGTATATGGTTCCCAAAACACTAAAAAATGCCTTAAATTTTATGGGAGAAATGGATAAATGACATGTACATGGTTTTCAAAAATACTAGCATTTTCTTTAAGAATATATTAAACTAAAGTTTATGTGAGAAATGACATGTACATGGTTTTCCTTCAAGTTTATGGGATAAATTACATGTACATTACATTAAAAAAAAAAAAAAAAAAAAAAAATCCTAAAATTAATAATTAAAATAAAATTTAGGTAAAACTGTCAGTTTACCGTTTTAGGCAACATGGATTAACAATCCATGGTTATTATCATGGTATTCTTAACCCGTGGTTTTTTCCATGGTATTCTTATCTAATGTAGCCTATTTAAAGGAATTAAATTCCATTGAATTTTCTTTTTTTCTAAAGAGAAATATTTGGTTGGGGCTTTGAGTGCTATCTACCAATAGAAGGAAAAAAAACTAGGAGATCAGATAAATATAAATATTAGGTCATTTACTCAAGCTCGTAGAAAAATAAAGCATGATTAAAATACACTCCCATTAAATCAAATAATCTTGGATATTTCTGAGAGTTTGATTTTCTTTCTTTGTCCTCTTTCCTAACTTTTGTCAAAGGACAAGAGGGATCTATTTTTTTCTTTAACAATTATCATATTCAACCTTTTTTTCAAGTGTAATATCATCTTATTTATTTTTCTTTTTTTTCATAGGCATGTCTTCTCTACGTATGAGTCCTTGTTCTGGGTTTGTTTAGGAGCTTTTTGAAAGGCCTCTTCCAATGACCTTTGAGAGCCTAACTCTTTATCCCTCTCTACTTGTGCACTTCTAATATCTTTACTATGGGGCAACCTACTCTCCTATGAGTTTTTTCACCCTCTAATTTTTCATTTACAAATCCATAAATCAAAGCTCCCTAATGGTTCTTGGTGTTTTTGTCTCTTATGATGAATCTTCATTCTTAGTGACTAAATTTTCTTGAGTTGGAACATCTTTGTGGGGAAGGATGTCATTTTGATCTTTGGGAGTTGACGAATTGGATCTCATGGTGTAGCTGATCCTCAAAGATTTTTGCTTCTTCATTTGCTTGATTGAGCGCATCAAATTGTTCCCTACCAAAGTTTTGTTTTTTCTAGAGGAAAATTCTTCAACTTTGATAGCTAATTCAAAAAATACAACAATTTATTCTTGAATTTGCTAAATCAAAAAACACAACAATTTGTTTTTTAATTTACTTAATTTATTCTTTATTATTCTTCTTATCTTTAACATTTTACATATAAACCACAACCATTTAAAAATAACAAATTCAAAAAACACCCATCTTAAAGAGTACACATGATAACGATAAAAAAAATCCTAACAAATTCAAAAAACACCAATCTTAAAGAGTACACATGATAATGATAAAAAATCCCAAAAGTACTTTATGTATATGGTATCATACATATCCAAATAATTGAACGTTTTACATTGTAATAAAATATAATGAATTACAATATGCCTAAGAAATCATGCACATCCAAATGATTGAATTTTGTGTTATATTAGTTTTGGATGCAGGTAAACAAATTTAATGCAAATACATATCTAAATTTGAAATATAAATCCGTGAAACATTTCCCTTTTTTTCAGATACACTTCATATTGAATACACAACGGTTTTGCAACCTTGTTGCATCATTTTTATCACACATACCATCTAAAAAGTATATTATCAAACTTGTTTCGAATGAAGGAGGAAAACCTAAATATTCAATTGAAGCCATAAATTGGTGATCTGGAAAGCTAATCTATTGCTTGAACTTACGAATTTTATTTTCAAATATTGTGTTAAAGGTATCATTTATGTAATATATTCAACATATTTTCTGGACAGCTAATCGATTGCTTGAACTTATGAATTTTATGTTCAAATATTGTTTTAAGGGTATCATTTCTATAATATATTCAACATATTTTCTGAATAGCTAATCTATTTGTTGAACTTACGAATTTTATGTTCAAATACTGTGTTAAAGGTATCATTTCTCTAATATATTCAACATATTTTCTGGAAAGCTAATCTATTGCTTGACACTACAAGGAAAACACCCTCTAGTGGATGTTTTTGAGGAACCCATTATAAAAATACCCCAGACATCTATTTCTAGAGGAGTTTACTAGAGGAGGTTGGCGGGTGGAGGATTTTGCGGATGTTTTTCGTCTGGTGTGCTTATCATCCTAAATTGCACCAATGCGTTCAACAAGAGAAATCATTGGTGCGCACAAAACATTGGCACACCAGAAAGTGTGCGCTCTGTACACACCCGCCCGGTGCATCTTATTACTATAGTGCACCGGTGATTTACAAAGCTTCTACACCGGTGCATCATAAAATCCCGCGCCAAAACTAAAACCGCTGTGTGCGGTCTTAAGAAACCGCACCGGTGCGCCTATAAAACCCAGCGCACCAGAACAAGGTTAAATAAATAAACAAATTACGTCCAAAAAACCACATTTTTCACTTTTCTCAGTGCTCCAAATCTCTCAATCATCGGTTCAATTTATCCTTGTCTGAGCCACCCTGACATCGGTGCTCCCATTGCACCCATTACACGCACTGCTGTTGTGCATTGCCCACCAATCTCCAGCTTGAATTTTTCAAAACGGTGGGAAACTTTTCTTTTGCAAATTCTATAGCCAATATGCCTCCTCGACGGCTAAATGTACAGGTTTTTTATTTTCTTTCATAATTAAACGTTTTAGTGGATTAGAATTTCAAAATACCTTAAAATTAACCATTTAAAAGAAAAAGAAAAAAAAATTTGTGCGGTGCACTCGAGCCCTTCGACTCGCACTGCAACCGGTGCTAACGGTATCTGCACTAGTTCCGAGGCAGTACCGAAAGGCGCACCATGTTATTTTAAAATTTTAAAAAAAGTGCGGTGCAGTCGATTACCCGGCCGCACCGTTGACCATGTGGAATAGCGGAAATGCGGTGCATTGACTTAAATATCCGCCCCTGGGTGGGTATTTTTGTCAGCACACCACATTCCTCATTTTGAAATTGTCAATGGTGCAGCCTGGTAAAATATTGCACCATTGAGTATGTAATAATGTCAATAGGTCGGTGCGTTGACCTAACCATACGCCCCGGGGAGTAGAGTTTACCATCGCCGGTGCGCTGAATATTTTCTGGTGCACCGCAGCCGGTACTGGTGCATGCCTGTTTTTTGTGGCGCACCGATTGTTTTTTTTTTTCCAAAAAAAGTATATATGTATATTCCTAAATATATGTCTCATTTATTAAAAAAAATTGTATTTAATATGTCAATCATTCAGAGAGGTGAAAGGAGAGAAGAGGGGGAACAATAGCAACAACAGGCAGACCAGTATAACAAGGTTCGCCTGTGGGAGGCAGGAGAGAGGGAGAGAGATGTGTACCCTTGCCCTATTACAACAGAGACCCAGGGGCTCCTAAGGTAGGTAGGCCTCCTCAAGTTCTATGAGGAGGCTACTTCCCTAAAGGGCCATGGTGTGTTTTTGAGACATCTTATCCACAAGTGGAATGCCCACTGATATGCTTTCTGGGTTGGTCCTAACCACTGGTACTCGCCCACTGAGGAGGACATATATTTCATTACAGGGCTATTGAGGAGAGGGATGGATTTTCCCTCGTTCCCAGAGGTTCCAGTTGGCTATGCAGCAGGGATTCATTTGGTGTACTCCCATAGATACATTAGCGTAGATATATTGTCTCCTTCAGATTTTCAGGTCTCCAGAGGTCAGTTACGTATTCGTGCATTTGGTATTCAGGAGGTGAGGTGCCTCCCACTTCTGATTTTGACCATTTCACACAACACCAGTGACGGGAAACACATTAGTTGCTCGCTTCTATATTATGTTGATTCTTTAGTATAGGAGCCACGACTTGTCAAGTGGTCTGCCATTTTTTTGTGGCAGTTCTATACAGCCTTAAATAGATGTCGTGCTCATGCACAAGGGAGGGTCAACTTCGCTTTTGCTTCAGATATTTTTTGTTTATTTTTTTAGAGGTTTCCATAGACGAGCCCTAATTTTGTTCGGCAGCCCCGTAGGCCGATGATCGAGGCACAAATGCACATGTGGGGACAGATGATGCCTAAGAGGGGCGAGACTGTGTTTTCCGTGAGGATATCGCATGATGGACTGTAGTTGCTAGCTATTGTTGACAATCATCCCTTCATTATGGTCCCCTATCCTTATGATGATTTGGATTGGCGAGGGTGTGCAACCATCCTCCTCATAGATGATGAGCCGCCGGATCATAGAGGTAATATTACTATTTTATCTAAATTTATTCTAACATGTTCTTTAAATTGTTTTTATTAAATTGTGTAATTAAATTGTCTAATTATTGTTGTGTACTTGTATATATTTTGCAGACATTGGGTCTTTTGATGGTGAGGACATGCTAGCACCATCACATGATCCAGGTGTGGATCTTGATGACGATCAGGATATGCCAGATGTTGAGGATCATCAGGAGGCTAGTGCAGAGAGACCTGCTCCTGCTGGTATTCCGGTACCGCCTTTTGCTAGGCGTGGTAGGCTTGATAGTAGATTTAGGATGGAATTGGGTGACCAACTCACTGCATTGATTGTTGAGGCAGGAGTCAAGCCCGCTACTTTGAGAGACATATAGGCCGATGGTAGGCTGTTACATATGTGGAGAGGCATGTCACGTGACATGTACAGCCTGATAGGGCATGTCGTAGGAGCTACGACCTTAGTTATGTAGCTGAGGAGGATCGTTGCACGTTATATGTGTGGTCGAGACGCAGCACGTGATTGAAAGTCCTCGAGAAGTGACGCATAATCTGATGATCGTTCACCTCGCGCTGCGCCAGATGAGCAACCTCCACTAGCATCAAGCAGCAGTCATCATGGAGAGCAGGCTGGACCATCAGCCACCTCCAGTCAGCAGCCTGCAGCATCTAGCAGTTTTCATGATCATGAGCAGGATGGAACATCAACCATGTCGAGTCATCACGATGAGCAGCCGACAGTTGATCCTGATTAGCATGAGACACCAGTACGAGATCAGCAGGCACGTGATGATCGGCATGTATCTAAGCTTGCTTCAGGTCATCATCAACGAGCGCATCTTGACTAGCATCGCTATCGAGGATGTACCACTCAACTGATCCGCGAAATTTTTATTACAAAAGTATGTTTCGACATTATTCGTAGCCATATATATATATATATATGGTTCATGTATTTTATGTTCATGTTGCAGTTGTACTTAATTTACATGTTGGTGATCATCATGATGTGTATATTGTTAGGTCATGTTAGATATGTTCATTTCATGTGCAGCTTGCAGATAGATGTGTATGTGATAGCAGTTATTTGATAGCAGTTATTTGACATGAGATGTATATTTGATATTTGTGTTGTGATGATGTTATACAATGCTAATTGTGTTTTGTTAGATGATCATGATCACGATGATGTTAGCGGATTTGAATGTGTTTTTTAGTCGAATATGATGTTTGTATAATGGTTATCATGATCGTGATGTTTATTAATTAATTTAATATTAAATGACCATGATATTTATTAAATATTATGTCATGATTGTAATTTTAATTTTAATTTTAATTTTAATTGTATGTAAAATTGTATTTGTATTTGCAATTGTAATTTTAACTATAATTGTATGTAAAATATTTGTAAAATTTTAATTGTAATTGTAATATTTAATTTATTGTGAAATGATTGTAATTGTAATTTTAATTGTATGTGTAGTTGTAATTTTAATTGTATGTAAAATTATAAAATTGTAATTGTAATGGTATATATGTAAATTTTTTAAAATTGTAATTGTACTTGTAAATTTTATGTAAAATTCTAAAATTGCAATTCTAATTGTATGTAAAATTCTAAAATTGTAATTGTAATTGTACGTGAAATCTTAAAATTGTAATTCTAATTCTAATTCTAATTGTATGTAAAATATTTGTAAAATTTTAATTGTATTACTGTGAAATGATTGTAATTGTAAAATTGTAATTGTAATTGTATGTAAAATTCTAAAATTCTAATTGTAATTATATGTGAAATTGTAAAATTGGAATTGTAATTCTAATTCTAATTCTAATTCTGATTCTAATTGTATGTAAAATATTTGTAAAATTGTAATTGTATTAATGTGAAATGATTTTATTAAAAAATTTAAACTTGTAAATTTGTAAAATTGTAAATAATTGTAAAATAATAAATCTAGAATAATATGAATTTTTGTACTATAATAAAGTTTAGAAAATAATTCAAATAAATTCATTATCATTATTTTATTATGATCTTACATACCCAAAAAAAAATAACTTTATACAGTATGCCATTTTTATTGAGATCAACATAATTGCAAATTATCAAGTGAACTATTTATTTTAACATTAATTCAAAATAAATATTATAATGTTTCGAAAAGAAGAGATTTATAAGGTATAAGGTAATTAAGTCCTCTTATTTATAAAATCCCATCTTAAAAAGTATAAATATTGATGAAATAACACATGTACCATTTCACATGTACTAATTCCATCGAACAAATTTTAGAATAATTTGAGTATATTACCATTGCGTTGCCTCTTATGGATGCTAATTCCATGAAATGATTTTAGAAGAATTCGAGTGTCAATAATGCAATAGACAAAAAAGAAGAAGCATTTTTTGAATATTTTTCATTTTATTAAAAGATTTTTGATATTTTTGTGGGGTTTATGGGTTCATGGGACAGTAGACAGTACCGACCCTGCCATATTGGTAGTTCATTTGAATTTTTCCTAGCAGCGATATGACTGAATCTTGTAGCTATGAATTTAACAAAGAACCCATATATTTTGAGAATATGATTGAAAATTGTTGTCATATACTTGAACACTATTCCATTTCTTCACCATATTAGCACAAAATAGAAAGAATAATTTCTTTCACCATAATAACACACGACTTTAAAAAAATAAAACACTTCATTCTGTGTTTCGAGGCATTTTATGCAAATGATAGGCTTTTCTATGGAGTTTTATCCATATTCTGCAATTTAATGAGGGTTGGAGGGAGCTTACAACCATGTTTCTGTTAGTAACTACACCCTTCGGTAGAACCAAAAAAAATTCAGGCAGATTCCTCAGTGAAGTAGACTGCCCATACTCAATTCCTTCGAGACCTCAACAGAAGAAATAGATATCCATGTCAGAAATAGATATGCATGCCAGAGGCTCCTATTGGCACCTTTTCTTGTTGTAGGTTGTGGAAAGGTTCAAGTTTCTTTTTCTGAAAGAAGAAGAGGTGTAGTTTTGAAAATAAATGGCTCAAATATTTTCACACAAAATGTAAATTTCCAACATGTCTAAAAACTAAAGTATCTCCAACTTCATTAAACTGCTCAAAAACAAAACTTTCCCAAACATTTGTAAAAATTTCCCATGTCTTAGCATAGCACAGGTTCACATGACACAATTCCCCACTTGGGTCCTGTAGTATTGCATCTTCACACGCCCCACATTGCATTCTCTCCACATAATCAATGGGGACCTCCTGCAATAAACAAAATGCATTGGAAGAATAGTTATTTCCATCAATAATTTATCAAATTCTAATTCTCAAGAATAAACAAAATTCTAATTCTAATTGCATATCTCCATCAAGAATTAAAAAAAATTAATTCTCAATTTCTATGGTTCGAGTTCACTAAATTTTGGTGTACACACCTAAAAGTTATTTCGGTGCCTTAACCGCAAATAGGTGCTAATGTACATATAACTGCACTAGTGTGTTTTAGTTACTGCGCATTGGTGTGTTTTAGTTACTGCGCACCAGTGTCGTGTTACCAATGGACTATTGGAAATTTTTTCATTGATGGAAAAGGAAAAGACAGTAACAACACCTGAATAATAACAAAAAAGAACTAGCAATAAGGCAAAGGAGAAGACAAGTAAAAGAGAGCAGCAGAGATAGCAACAGAGAGAAGCAGAGGCAGCGTAATGGATATGCGGTGCGATCGCATATCGCAATCGGTGAAAGAAGCAGAGAGGCAGAGTAATGTAGTGGAGATACGATGCAATGCGATGATTTAAGTACATGGTTCCTAAAGGGCATGTGAATATTACAATATTCTGAAGGGTTGAGCACAAAAGAGTTCACTTAAGTAATGTATCTTCGAAAATTTTACAAAGGAATTAACACTATTTCGAAGGTTCAGTTAAATAAACAAAGGAAGTATAGTGGAACCCGACGATGAACAGGAACAATGGTTTCTAAACCCAAAACAACTAGTCTCGCACGACCTCAAGACCGATAAGTGGAATTACCTTTTTGAACGCAATATTGGTCTTCACTCGATGCGTGGAAATAAGTGGTATTTGAATACCATTTATATCGCGTAAATTTGGAGGATTAACCCACGAGAATACAAATTGTGCGATATTGCGCGAGGACCGTAGGATGAGGGTCTAACTGGAGGTTGGAACACGAGAAGCTGTTGACTGTCAAATCTCTGCGATGGATAATGAGAATGTGGGGCCCGAAAGGTTAAATAAATATATATTAGTGCTAGGTTTAAGTCTGAGTCAAAAGCCTTATTATAATGTTCCTACGGAGACTGTAATATATGTTGATATATTATAGTTGGTGCGCGATGTATAAAGGTAAGTGATGAACATGTTGTGGGACCCATAACTATAATATAGACAGAGTTTCATATGAAATACCATGAAATATGAATATAGCCCAAATATGTTAATAAAAGGCGAAGACTTATAGTTGACATATATATATTGATATATGTGCTGGGCAAAGATGTATTGTTGATTTAATATATGTCGGAACCAATATACAATATAATTTGATATGCAGGTGAATAGAGTTGTGGGCCCAAAAGTCCCTATTGATATATGCACCAGTGTGTTGGTTTAACAAAGTCGACCAATGAACTTAAACCAAATATTAATACACTATGGAGCCATATAAATTATGTTGATATCGAACATAACCCAATGTATTGATAAAAGACGGAATCATGAATAGAAGTGGAACCATGAAATAAACAATAGAAGCGTCTTTCGAAAGTATTGAAGATCGACGGCGGAGATCGTATCAGAAATAGCATATCAACGGTGGAGATCTAATCGCATCGACAGAATGAAATATCAAAGGAATGACAAGTTGAAAGTTGCGATTGCGATCAAGCAATTTAATCACAACCGTTCGTTCCTAACTAATCGTAGCCATTGGATCTATCACATCGGCACAACAGAAGTGCAAGTGAACAAGTTGTTGAATATTACGATTGCGATGGTGCGATCCAATCACAACCGTTGGATCCCAAAAGATAGCAACCGTTGGATCCCAAAAGATAGCAACCGTTGGATCATAAAAGAAGTCAGAGTGGGGTCTACAGTGATCCATCGCATCGGCGGAGATTCAAACACAAAAATATAAGAATTTCCTTTGTAAAAGCGCTTCGACGGATAAAATAAAATTGTAACATAGAACATTGAAATGTCGAAACATTGCCCGGTGGGACCTTTTCTAATCGCATCGGCGGAAATCAAATGATCAAGGCACAAGAGTACTTCTGAAAGTTTCGATTGCGATTGGAAAGTTAAAAGAGGCGGAGTGTATTTGTAATGTGGGCTCCATACAAAAGAAAAAGGTTAATATATGTTTACACCGAGTTTTTTAACCAAAGCTGAATAGTAAATAGAAAGTAAAGCGGAAAGTATATATATAAGACAATATATATATATATATATATATATATATATATATATATATATATATATATATCTGTGAACAGTGAACCATCGCATCGGAGTAAAAAATAATAGTGGAACATGTCATTGAAAGTTGCAATTGTGATCAATCGCATCGGAACCATCGCAAAGGATGTAATCGCAATCGAAAGTCATCGGAGGAGGCTCATCGCATCGAAAAAGAGAACGAGTTCGGTAAGTGGGCCTAAAAGGCTATTCTCTTTGTTAAAAGGGTCTATGGTTATATGTCGAGAGTTATTTGGTTTTAATAGAAGAAGCAGTGTATATGTGGTGAGTAGTTTGATCCATATGAAGAACTTCTGCACTGTAAAATACTGAGAATTTTGATAAAGCTGCCAGATTTGAAACAGAATTTGGGAAATGCATTTTACATGCAAGGAAAACAGAGGTATGAAGAACAGTTATAGTGACAGCAGCAGAAAAGGTAAAAGCACAGCAAGCCAAGGGCCGGAAAAGAGCTGAGTGAATTTTTTCTATTATAACTGAAAATGTAAATGTATTAAATTGATTTTATATTGTTTGTGATGCATTGGCAAGTCTCCGGAGGCAAAGAAACATCCCACTGTAATGTTGAAATGTATGCATATTGTAATATTTTTTCTGAATGAGCTGGACAAAGGAATGAGAAGGCAGAAGTCGAAGAGTCAAGGTTGTTCATTTCGAATTCCCGGTAGAATACAAAGAGTCAAGAGGTAACCTCTATAAAATATATCTCATAGTTATGCATAGAGAAGTAAGAGAATAGAGAGATGAGGCAGAGAGGGTAAGAAGAAGCAGGAGAAGATAGAGATGTTGTGAAGACTCAGATATGATATAAGGCAGATATGTAGGCAGGTGCACAGCAGTGAAGATGGAATTGAACAGAGCTGATATCCAGGTAAATCAGCAAGTGTTTTCTTTTGAAAGAGTGAAGAAGTTGGAGATTCCGTATCAAGTTGTAACTGAGCAGATGCCGCCAGAACAACGAGGCTCGGGAGTCTCCTATAGGTTGGTGCCCGTAAAATTGATGAGTTGGAGCCCTCATGCCAGAAGCCATGCAACTGAGGTTGGAGCCTCCTGTAGGTTGGTGCCTACAGAAAATCAGTGGTGAGAGGGAGTTGGAGCTTGCCTTTGCATCACAACAGTAATAAGATGTGGTTTTCTCCCTTTATGGGTTTCCACTTATATCTGCGATCTCTGTGTGTGATGCTTATGTGTTGATATGGTTTATTTAATCTGCTTAATACTTGTTGCTCTCATATTAAGTCTGCTGTCACATTATCTTAATACTTGTTGTTCACATATTAAGATTGCTCACATATAAAGTTGATCATGAAATTAAGTTGTAAATAAGCTTAAAGGTCACTTTAAAAGTTCATGAATGTGTTAAATTGATTCAACCCCCCCCCCCTTCTCAGTTTAACTAAGGGTTCAACATGGATGCATCGGTGCGGTGCTATTAAGTGACGCACCGATGACGAATAACCGCAAATAAAAAAAGTGCAACTCTATTTTCTTTATGTGAAAAAAAAAAAAAGTAAATTGAAAAATGGGCAGTAAAATATTTTCGAAAATCTAATTTCATAAAACAATTCTTTAAATACTAAACACTTTTCATTATTTCACTATTTTTTCAAAACATTTCAACCAGAGATTTGTAGGAGACATACCTAGATCAAGAGAGCATGGAGCACTGTGGAGCAGCGAAATACGTTCGAACAGAAGTATTCAGACAATCAGAATTCAAAACTTCCGGTGATTCAAACCCTATAGCATAGAATTTCAAATGATCTTGTGAGTAAATTTGATTATTTTTTTTACTTTTTCTGCAGTTTTTTTACGAAGTAAGAAAAAAATTTCAATTTGTTTTTCATTTAAAGAAACAAAAAAAACAAAAAAATTCCATTTTTACCCTAAACCCTTCATTCTTTTTGTTTATGCCCTTTCTTCTCCCTGTTTCTGTGATTTATTAATTAGGGCTATTCATTTTAGTCCAACCCACAGGACGACTGGCATAGTCGGATCCCAATCCATGTGAGCCCTTGCGTGAATTTTTTATTTTTATTTTTAAATCGGTGCGCCCTGCGTAACCTAGCACACCAGTGCACTGTATTATCCTAGCACACCGCGAAAGTACTGAGTAATATATATATATATATATATATATATATATAGTGTGCCATATGTAAAATAGGGCATCGGTGCGCTATTTTATTATGGCACACCGCGAACATGTTGTTTCACAAAAAAATATTTTACTGTGTTAATCGGTGCACCATGTAACATATAACGCATTGCACCGAGTCTCCTAGTTGACATAGAGCACTGTATGATGGTCCCTTGTTTTCACGGGGTGTTTATGCTACAAAAACTAACACTGGACGATTTTTATTATTTTCTTTGTGTTAATCGGTGCAGTGGTTAACATGTAACGCACTGGTGCTTCTTGTTGACATAGAGCACCGTACGGTCTATTATAATTTTTGTGTGGTGCATTTAAAAGACCCCCACACACCGACGTCAGTGCGTACACCATGAATGGCACACCGGTTTCTTGAGATTTTCTTTTTACCTGAAAATTTGACAATTTATTTATAAAAATATTAATGAATTATATGGAACATGTTTTAGATTGATAAAGAAATTACTGACAAGAGATCAAGTAACAAAAATACTGATAACACATCAATAAAAGCAAAAAAGGAAAGTTCTTTGTAAATTCTTTACAAAAAATATTATTTTTGAACTATATGTAAGTTTAACTAATATGTATTGTTTATTGTGTATCATGCAGAGCCACAAAATGACGAAGCTCGATAAGATTATTTCCGATATAGGACTAGAAGAGTGTAAAATTTTGATGGAAAAATTGCAAAAGGATGAATCAGGTGAATGAAAAAATACTATCGATCCAATATGAGTTTCTTTTTTTAATTTTCATTAATAATATACTTAAAATTATTAGATAACATGTGTCAAACAATCTATTAATTCATATCTATTTAATGTTCTACAGGGACCAACAACTCAGAAAATGAATCTTGTTCTAAGAAAAGAAAAAAAAATAGAACATGCAAATGAAAATGAATTGCTCCTTAGCTCATCTGGAGTGGTGCTGGAGTTTAACGAAAGGGAGAAAAACTTTTACAAAAGTTTGAGGGATCTAGTGGAACGAATGTATAGACGTTATTTCCACTTACAATACAACAATCAATCCAATGATTCCAAGAACCAAATTTTATCTAAAATACAGGAAGAGTTTCCAGAGAAATGGTCAATGAGACATGCCAGACTTTTAATAGAAAAAATGTACAACAACAAAAAAGAAGGAATGAAAAAGTAACATTCCTTTAAATGTTTGTCTAGAATTGTTTATAAATATCACTTTTGTTATATTTAATTTTCATATATCAATATAAAAATTAAATAGTTTATTGTCATGTTACATTTTTAGGAAGATTATGAAAATCTAGAAAGATGAATGAGTTGATATCATAAATATGTCAGTAGGAATGTCCAAAAAGGTGTACAAGGAGATGGTCAAAGAAATGGACAAAATTGCATCGCGGAAAGAGTCATCTCAACAACAACGTGCTTCAAATGTAATATGTAATCATTGAATTTTTCGATCATTAGGTATAATAAATAAATAATTTAGAATTAAATATTAATTTTCAAGTATTTTCTTGCAAAAAAGAAAATAAAATGGAACTCATTCAACACATAAAACAGGACGACAAGGAAGAAAAGGGTTGATATCTAAGTTTGTGAGTAATTGTTACTTCCTTATAACAACTTAACTAGATTTCATCTTTGTATTTTTTAAGTTGTTTTACAAAAATAATCATTGAATGTCTTCAAACAAGTGCTAACATACAAAGAAGAATCATCAGACGAATTCATTGAAATTGGGTTAAATATGGGTTGTGACTATATGTTGGCATATCATAAATTAATTGTGGAATTTGTAAGCATCTATTGATCTTGTTTTTCTTAGTCTATCTACAAGATGTTGTAGCAAAAAAAATTTTGACAATTTTGGCCAATTTTATAACACTAAAAACCTCTGCTAGAGGGTATTTTCCTTGTAGTGTGAACTTATGAATTTAATGTTCAAATACTGTGTTAAAGGTATCATTTCTGTAATATATTCAACGTGATTTCTAAACGTGGGAATCTCCATAAGATATCTTTTACTGATCCACAACGACCTAAAAAACCATAAATACAGAAATAATGATGATACCAAATTTAATAACCTGATGCCATACATGAGGATTATAATCATTGCAGAATCCAAACAAAATGAAAATAAGGAAATTCTGGAATGATTGGTCAATACAAACCTTGTAAAAGTTAATAGGATATAACACTTGCACAAGGTTTTTATTGAGCTATCATTCCTCAAAGTTTTAGAAACTGGCAGCACTGCCTTTAGAGAACTACTAAGGCCAAACCCAGTTTTTCTATCATGTTGGTAAGGACTTTTGTGCATGTGAGTTAATTGAAATTTTTAGGAGGAAAGACATGTTCTTAACCATTACCCCAACCGACCCATTCTAACTGATATATTATTTCTAGTTTCCAGAATATGTGAATAAAAAGAAAACATCATAAAAACCTAAAACACGTTGAAATCAAAACAGTGTAATTTTAATTATTGAAAAAAACAATGAAATGCATTTGATAAAGTATTTTATATTTTATGAACTAAGAATTAAATCAGTTAATTTGCTTGAGATTTAGTAACTTCATTCTGATATCAAAATCAAACCCATGCAAAGGATTGAAAGTGGGAGCTACTTATTAGAAAAATAAATATCTCACTAACATGCCTATAGCTTTTTCATTCAATATTAAAACTATCTCCAATTTATATTGTTTATTGTTTAATGTTTATTGTTTAGCATAGAAAATAAGCATCTTATTGTTTACTGTTTAACATAATGATAAACAGTTATCATATGAACTGGAGTGGAGAAATACCTGGAAATTCGCAGAGACCGGGAGCGTGCACGGAGAGCAAACAGCGAGAGCGTGCGCGACGAGCAGACAGAGAGAGCGCGTGTGGTGAGAAGATAGCGAGAGCATGGACGGTGAGCAGACAGTGAGAGCATGGACCACCAAATATGCAGATTAGAGAAAACTTGTAAACACACCTGCAAACACATAAAATTAAATTTAACCAAAAAAAAAACATAAATAAAAAAAACAGCACAAAAAAATAACACAGGTTCTCACCTTCGCTTGCTCCCATCCTCGCCCCTACAACAACGAGACAGCAACATAGTAGCAAGCAGCACAACGACGAGACAAATAGAGCAGCGAGACAAACAGAACAAAGAAGCGAGACAAATATAACAGAGCAACGAGACAAAGAGCAGCGCAACGGTAACTAAAACTTGTTGCGGTCTAGGGGCTGGTATATTTATAAGAAAAAATTCAACCGAATTATTTTAAAAATTTTGGTCAAACTATTAGTTCGACTGAACTAATTTTGCGCCAAAAATATGTTTACCCACATCGTCAATGTTAATGGCAGAAATAGTTAGGCTGAATTAATTTCAAAACTTCGGCCTAACTTTCTAAAACTTCGGCCGAACTTCCTAAAATTTCAGCCAAACTTCCTAAAAGTTCGGCTGAATTGTGGCGAAAATTAAATTTCCAAACGCGTTTCTCATGAAAGTGTAACCCACCTTCGCATTTTTACCCACCAAACAAAAAATCAACTAGTCATTTCTAACTAGATCTAACAGTATCCTAAAATGTAGAAACAAACCTATGTAAAGATAACCAATAACTAATAATAGTAACAATCACACATATGAAAAATATGATTTAATAAGTCTAACACTCCCCCTTAACGATTGCTTGGCTTAATCTTTGTTAAGTGATTTCATCATCATCTAGCCATTTCCAACAAATTCTCCATTATGAATTGAAGAGTATTATAATCAAAACAATGTATATTTGGTTCAATGTGACATTTCCACCTCATACCTCGATCATGTCTTCATCACCAAACTATCAATTTCCATTAAAGAAACAACCATCCACTAGAATCCACAAGTGTTTAATTGTTCCAACCATCAATTTAATAGAATATCCTTCATAATCAATTGATTGAACAGAGAAAGATTATTGGATTCAAAAGAGCATGATGGCTTATGGCGACGCTAGGGTTTACTGTGTTGTGCTTCCAGTCTGCACCACGACGGCCTCGGGCGAGTTCTACTATTATGTGCCTCCTTTATATGCCGTGGTGGCCTTGGGGCCCTAGAGCGGGTGGTCAGGCATCGACCTCCCCCTACAACAAGGAATATTGTGGCGAATAGAGACCTCCTCGGATCCAGGGTATCGGCTACTCACAATGATATCTGAACCCATTCATGCTGGTAAAGAGACCACGAAGGTTGGGAAGGGGATTTTACAAGGCGAAGCCCCTCACTCATGGCAGCTTCAGATGGTCGTCATGCTGCTGGCACCAAACAACTACGCAAGGTATTATGGCACATTCCATGGCCTGGATTCATAGGGAATGGGCGCGGCTCACCTAAGGAGGCAGTGGTTGGGACGCACAGCCCTTTGTCCCATACAACAGCTACAGGATTTCATTGTCGCAAATATTTATAGGGTCGCATATAGATGCCTGTCGCGACTTGATATTCACTAGACCCATCTGCTCCAATCAATTTCTCTTACCCCTGGGACCCCGAGGTACCGTCAACACATATGGAGCCTCCCATTGCAGAAGGACACAAAATCAACCATGGAGAGAGAATACACAACGAGAAAAGAAACCACAGAACAGGTAAACACAAATAGATTTCAAATCTTAATTAAAACCCCTATAGGGGGGAATATAGTATTATGGAGAGATGAAACAGAGCAGGTGATTGCTCTCAAAATGAAAATCACAAAAGTACAGGGATACCCAGTATCAATACAATATTTGATATATGAAGGCAGAGCACTTCAATATCACAGAATCATAAAGGAATACTCCATAATCTCTGGCTCCACCATTATCCTCAACCTACGGCTACGAGGAGGAGGAACAGGGGATCAGGAAAAAACTAAAAACATTGGTGGAGAATGGAGAGGCAGCACCTCAAAACAGAATCACAATAATACAAGGCCCTCCTTCAAATACATACTACAGGGAACAAAAAACCAACTTCCCCTACAAAACCAGAGGGCAATACCCCCAAGCCTTACATAGTAGAACAGTTGAATCACACTCCTGAACTGGCCATCGATATACCTAATATTGATGAACATCGAAATACATATCAGGCACAGGCAACTCATTGACCTCTTTCAATGGATATTCAAAATCTAGACTATGGAGTGTGAGATTCACCTATGCTCAAAAGGCTTCTTTATAATTAAATTCCAACATTCAGAAATCAGAGACTATATTCTCCAGGAGGGTCCGTGGTTTTTGGGTTCTATGGGACTTTACATCACCCCATGGTTCACAGACTTTGATTCCAACACTATGGTTGTTTCCATAATATCAGTTTGGGTCAGACTATATAACCTTCCCTTACATTTCTAGAGTGACAACGTCCTTCAAAGCATTGGGAACGTCATTGGGAAATACATCAAAACAGAGACACAAAAACTAGAGGAGAGAATCTTCACCTTCGCACGTATTTGTGTCGAGGTAGATCTCAGCAAAGGACTACCAGAAATCATATAGATGGTACACAAACAGTAAAAATGGATGCAACACATAGACTATGAAAACATAGGTTTCAAATGCAGAATTTGCAGGCAGACTCGTCATCTAAAAAATACTTGTCCTGAAGAAAAGAGAGATAATTGAAGAAAGAAGAGAGTCGGAAAAGCACACAAAGGATGGCAATATCCCCCATGTGATTCAGAGGAGATGGAAGAAAAAGAGGATGTACCCATTACATATGGGAACAAACAGTCAACAGTTATCCCAGATGCACAAGAAAATGAAATTCAGGATCCATTTGAAATACAAACACAACAGGCCCTGCCCACAAAGGAACCAGTTGTAATAGATAGCGGTGGGAATAAAAGGCATCATACATCGGACAACTCCGACTTGGACAAGGATGTTGGAGCAGCTACAATTGAAAATCAGCTCGCCCTTCTCTCCCCCATGTCATCTCAAGAAGCATGGCGGAAGGTGGAAAAAAGGAAAGGGAGGAAAACTTAGCTTTCCTCCCCATTGTATATTAATGTTCTTTGCTTGATGTTTTTGTACTCCAGTCTTGGCTGGTTTCTAACCTTTTATTTGTTGATGCAACATGTAATTTTGTTTCTTATAATAAAATTACAATTTTTCCTGTGGAAAAAATAGAATATCCTTCATGTATATAGTTCATTCAACTTCTTGATGAACTTCCCCATAAATGTAAAACAATAATTTTTACCCATCTTCAAAAGTTGACAATCAACACGGTCCACTCATAGAGCATCCAATCAAAACATGGCCCACTCCTCAAATTGTTTAACAATTCTATAACAAAAAATTTTGCACTATATTTAATAAGTTTTTAAAATCATCACAAACAAATGGAAAAGGGGTATGCATGAATTTTCAACTTTTAAAGTATAATTCACATACACCATCCGATGGGGACACCAAGTACATGCCTTGAAAACGATGCATAGATATTCCCACAATTCTTCACTTAAGCACCAACTCTTGATAAGATACATAACTTTATATGTTGTTATATATGCGAGGTGTAGCTCAAATTTCTACATGGTCAAGTCTATTTTTATTCAACACAACTCACAAAAATTACTTTATTTTTTCACGACCATTTCACTTCCACTATTCCCACAAGAACTATCATCAACATCCCTTGGAACAAACTAAAAATAACTTTCTATCATATCAAGAACATCTATATTGTTCTTGTTGCAATATCACCATTCCACTTCAAATTTAAGCCTACAATTAACCTTTGACTTCTCTAATTAGAACAATGTAACATCATCATATTTTTAGTTTCCATAATTATATTCACCCAAGTAACTTTTTTCCATATCAATCTCAAAAATGTCAATGTTCTTCATTCACTTGTTGCAGTGTTATTTTGAACAATTGTATCATCCCTTGTTCTCGTAATGATAATTGTGATTGTAACACCAATGTGGAAGAATCACGGCTAACTAAACCTTTGATTAAATATATGTTAAATATTATTTAAACTTAATTAAAACAATTGAAGGTTGGTGTTGACACCTAATCTTTGGGATTAGGTAAATCCATGTAGATATTATAAATAAGAAATTAATAAGAATTAGAAGATGAAGAAACACTGGGATATGAAACCCAAGAGACTTTCCCTCCATGTATATATCTATGATCAATCTCAATGCAAAAATACAATTTGCTTTCAGAAGTTACCTCATGGCTTGACATGGTATAGAGCACAACTCCCAGCCTCTACCTTTGGCTTCCCTTACCTCATGGCCTGACATGGTACAGAGCACAAGTCCCAACCTCTATTTTTTGCTTCCCTTCTACCCTTGTAGCTCCCTCCTACCTATGTTCTACATATTTCTGCATATTTTTGCAGAACTTCCACCTTTGTCCTACGATTTCATTAAGATGTTAGCTTCTCCGTTTATATCCAACTGACTTTTCACCTTCATTGTTGGGTGGATTCCGCCTCTATACTACCTTAACGAAGAATTTTGGTTGCTTCCATCGCTGAAGAAGGAAAGAGTATGATTGAGGAACAATGCATGCAACCATTGAAGCTCGCCTCCATTGTCAGAATCAGAGAAGCCCACTATAATGCAGCAAAGAGAAGTCTTGAAATTTGGTATCGTCCTGCGTGGACGCACCTTTAAAGACTGCGTCCTAGAGGTTAGTTTCCTTTAAATACTATTCCTAGAGGCTTGTGTTTCGTAGAATATTGAGATGCAATGACTATGTCGTGAGTGAAGTAGGTATGTTGTTCAATATATATTACAGCCAGGCATATTCGATATATATTCTGCATTGAATGTTTTTAAAGGGTCCATATGGTATTGGTATGGTGAATGCATTTGGTACATTGAACATACATGGTGAATTCATATATGGTGGATCCATATCTTATGAGATATATATGAAATATTTGCGCCTTGGTTATGTTAAAGCTTTGATATGGTTCACATATTTTATGAATTCAAAATCCTTTTAGATGTTGAAGTTGTGGTATTTAATATGAGAGTGGGTGCAAATCTCATGATATGAGTGGTGGATAGGATATATGTTATGTCACATATGAGTGGTGATATATATTAAAATTTTTACATAGTGTAAAGTGACATTTTTCCATTTTATATATTTAACAAGTAAGGTTGCAACTATTTTGGAAATATAGTCCTTTTTGATGATGCATTCACTAATTTCCATTGTGGGAGTGGTTCTATCTAGCAAAGAGAACTATCTTGAGTGGCCTTGGAAGATAAAAACAAACCCTCATTTTCAATGAGTTGTGGAAAAGGGTTTGTGAAGGAGAAGGAGACAATTCACCTGCAAATCCCACATCAGATAAGGAGCTTTCAATTTGGGAAAATAAGAACAACAAGGCCTATGCATTGGTTGCAACGTCAATAAATGAAGAGGTGAGTCAAAATATTTCGCCATTTTCAAATGCCTTTGAAGCTTTAAATTATTTTAAGGAATTGTATGACTCACACTCTGAACTTGAAGTTTTTCAATTGATGATTAAGGTGTTCAGTCTTGAAGTGAAAAATGATGACCCTCTTTCCTTAGCATTATAAGTAAGATCCATTATGCATGATATAAGAACAACTGGTTTTGAAATAGACATAGGAATAGGTTGGTTTTGACCTCCTAGGATATTCTAAAAAAGTTGTGTGTCTTGCATATAGAGAGAAGAATTGTGCACAAGATTCTTCTAGAGGAAGAGGTGGTCGAAGAGGAAGAGGAAGGAGGAATTTTAGATGCAGGGGGAAGACAGTTCCAAGGCAAAAAGTGTGATATTAATTACATATGATGCAATAGATATGGACATGATGCATCCACATATCAATTGCCTTGGGATATAATTGAGCAGGAAAGAAATGAAGGCAAAGGTAAAACCAATGACAAAGTGGAAGGTAAAGCACTCGCCCACTCACTATGTTGTGCCATATTGAAACGTTGGAGTAATTGAAGACTTATTCAATGCTTTACTTGCTTCATGGAAAGATGAATGGTTGCTTGATTCAGGAGAAACTTGCCACCTGACTTTAGGAGAGATTTTTTTGAAGAATTCACTGGCAATGTTGATGGAGCAGTATATTTTGCAGATAAGTAAAAACTCAAGCCATTAGGGCTTGACACCATCAGGCTCAAAATGCCTGATCTTCTAGACTTTATTCTACATGATGTTACATACCTCCTGGAGTTCAAAAGAAACTTGTTGTCTTTGGTCCACAACTGACAACAAGAACACTCCATTCATATATTTGATGGCAAGGTCGAGGTCAGAAAAGCATTAGATCACTCACTTGTCATGATGGGGATAGATATAAGAACAAATACTTTTGAAGCTGCAAGGTACCTCTTGTCGTGCGCAAAACTTTTCATACAGTTCTCACTATGATGAAGGTACATTTCCATCAACTATTTTATGGCATGTTATATTTGTACACTCGAACTATGATAAACTTCATTTGTTGAAGAAAATTGGTGTTACTGGTGCCTACAATTCCTAGGAAACTTAAGCAATGTGATGCTTGTATTCTAGGAAAGCATAGAAAACAGGATTTTCATGATTCTCATTCCAGAGCACATAGAAAACTTGAACTCGTTCATTATGACTTATGTGGCCTAATGCTTGTTCCTTCTACAAATCTTAATAAATATATGATGACATTTATTGATGAATACACCATAATGTTCTGGTTTATTTATTGAAGAAAAAATATTATGCTTTTGAAACATTCAAGATGTTAGGTCCCTATATCACTAGTATAGCCCCTTATTATTGTTAGTTTAAACCCCTTATTGTTATTATTGTACCCTTGTAACCCCCATTTTGTTATTATTGTGCCCTTAAATTATTATTGTTATGTTGGCTAGGATTACATTATGGCCCCATGGACTCCTATATATAGAAAGGAGGTTTTGTGAATTGTATCATCCAAGAATTGTGCATTTATGTAATGTATTGGAGGTTGCCCCCTCGAAGTGGCTTATTTCTAAGGCGTTTATATCTCTTTTCTTCTACTTTTGAAGCTGGTTACACAACATTTGGTATCGGAGCTTTGGGATTCTAGGGTTTCGCTGCTCCAAACAGGTCATCGTGGCATTTTCGCTATAACTTTTTTTCTACGAAGCTTCAGAAGCTGAAATTTTAAGGGTGCGAAGCTGAAATCTTGAGGAAGGTTTTCTAAAAATTTCAGATCTTGGTTCGCAATATTTGAGGAGATATCATCTGTGGAAGTTAGGTATTGTTTCAGGCTCATAAACAGGTCATCGTGGCATTTGCGCTATAAATTTTGTTTTACGAAGGGTCAGAGTCTGAAATTTATATGGTGCGAAGCTGAAATCCTGAGGAAATTCGTCAAAAAAATTTCAGAACTTGGTTCGCAATATTTTTGGAGATATGATCTGTGGAAGGTAGTGCTTTTTCAGGCTCCTGAATTTCATCTCAAAGAGGTGATCGTGGGAAAAGTTCAATAACTCTCTCTCTGAAGATTGGATTGGAGTGCCGTCAAAAGTGGTCACAAGTACACAGCCTGTAGTTTCTTTTCTATCAATTTCAGAGACAAAGGACAAAACAGTGACACGTGGCAAGTCGTACAAGTTCGCTCTACTGAACCAGTCTAGAATTAGGTCATTGTGGGAGATTGGACACAACTTTGTCTTGGAGCATCAAAATCAAGTCAGACCTGTGGCATTTGAAAGAAGCTTCAGAGGGCTACTACAGGGCGGAATTTCAGATATCGAATATTTTCAAGCACAGAGATAATACAATTTCAATATCAAGCTCCTCAAAGCTAGTAAAAGGTGTGTATTTTTTTTCCGAATTGCATAAGTCTTGTTTGAAGAATCAAGTTGAATTGATTGCAAGGGCCTATTGTAGAATAGATATCAATATTGGAGTCTGAAATAGCCCCTAAAAAGAATTCAACACCCATTAAGCCTTTAGAAGGCTCTACTATTACTCATGAAGATGAAGAATGGCAACATGACATGTCAAAATTACAAGAGCAAATGCAACAAATTTCGCTCTCGCAAAGAACAACAAAAAATGAAATGGAAGTTTTGAAGAAAGGCATGGAAGTGAAGATGGACGGTTTGAAGAAAGGCATGGAAGTGAATATGGACGGTTTGAAGAAAGGCATGGAAGTGAATATGGACGGTTTGAAGAAAGGCGTGGAAACTAAGATGAATGGTTTGGAAGCTAAGATGGATGGCATGGAAGTCGGCATGGAAGCTAAGATGGATGACATGAAGAATGATCTAAAAGCATACATGGAAGGCTTGATGACAAGCTTAAAACCGGAAATGATTCCTAATGGCGGAAATATAGGAGAAGAACCTCCTGATGAGAACAAAATAAATGTTAATCATGATTCCATAAACTCGAATGTTGGCGGAAAGAACCACCATATTCCAAAAATGGATATGAGGAAGTTTGATGGAAAGGATCCTATAACCTGGATACTACAGATGGAGCAATATTTTGATCTCCATAACGTGCAAAACACGCAAAAGGTACGCATTGCAACTTTACATTTAGAACAAAATACATTTGTATGGTATCAATGGCTTTGCTCCCGTAAAAAAATTGTCACTTGGTCAATTTTCACGGAGGAAATGATAGCACATTATGAGGATACAAAGAGCAACACCTTCTTTACCCAATTGATAAATCTCAAACAAAAGGGTTTAGTGGGGCAGCACATTGAGGACTTCCAAAAATTGAATATAAGGGTAACTGATCTTACAGAGGAACACGGGATTGATCTCTTCCTAGGCACTTTAAAGGATAACATCCAACATGAAGTTCGCGTTTTGGAACCTGATTCATTGGAGAAGGCATTCAGGTTGGCAAGAAAAGTTGAATGTAAAATTATGGCGACAAGAAAGCCTACCACTCAATTCTATAAAGAAGGAAGTGTTGCTACGCCTAGATTTCTACAACCTACAAGGTTGACACCACAACAATTGGAAGAAAAAAGAGCAAAAGGGCTTTGCTACAGTTGTGATAGCAAATACACTAAAGGTCATAAGTGTGCTGAGAAGAAATTATTTTACATAGATTGTGAAGAAGAAGAAGAAAATGAACAAGAAGACGATATACACCGGGAACCACCCCTAGAAGAGGAAGAAATGAATCCGACCATATCGTGTAATGCACTGGCAGGAATTACCACTCCTCAAACTCTCAAGATAGAAGGACATATAAAGAAGAAAAGGGTAATAGTGTTGATTGATTCAGGTAGTACCCATAATTTTATTCATTATAAGGTAGCCAAGAAATTAAATTGTTTCCTATACCCAGCACCAGAATGTCAAGTGATGGTTGCAAATGGAGGAACTATAAATTGCTCTGGAAAATGCCATAATATCAAGCTAACCATGGGGGAATATGTATTGACTAGTCCAATGCTTTCCATTCCTATGGGAGGTGCTGATGTTGTACTAGGAGTACAATGGTTACAATCTTTGGGGACGGTAGCTTTTAATTTTTAAGAACTTTTCTTGAAATTTTTTTCAGAAGGAAAGGAAGTCGAATTACGGGGTATTGAAGGGAAGCCAGGAAGGATAATAAGCTCTAATGTCATGACAAAGCTTCTAAAGAAAGAACGACGAGGCGTAATTGCACAATTATGCTCTCTAGAAGTTCCGACATCAAAATCATCTATTTCTGCAGATCTCCAACAAGTCTTGGACAATCATTCCAAGGTGTTTGAAACTCCCAAAGGACTCCCACCTATTCGTGATCATGATCATGCTATTCATTTGATTCAGGAAGTGTTCCTCCAAACATCAGGCCTTATAGATATCCTTACTTCCAAAAGAGCGAAATTGAACGTATGATTGCAGAAATGTTAGAGGCGGGTATAATTCAACCTAGTCAAAGTTCTTTCTCTGCTCCTGTAGTATTGGTACACAAGGATGGATCATGGCGAATGTGTCCGGATTATAGGGAGCTCAATAAGCTCACCATTAAAGATAAATTTCCCATTCCTGTGATTGATGAATTATTGGATGAATTACATGGAGCAATTTATTTTACCAAGTTGGATCTTCGTTCGGGATATCATCAAATTAGAATGAAGACTGAAGATATTCCAAAAACAGCATTTCGAACTCATGAGGGTCATTATGAATTTTTGGTCATGCCTTTTGGCCTTACCAATGCACCTTCTACATTTCAGGGTTGATGAATTCCATTTTCAAACCCTTCCTTAGAAAATTTGTGCTAGTATTTTTTGATGATATACTAATCTACAGCAGGTCTTGGAAGGATCATGTTGAACATGTTGACAGGGTGCTCAAACTATTGCAGGAGAAACAATTATATGCAAAAAGTCCAAATGTTTCTTTGGAGTACAAGAGGTGGAATATCTGGGTCATATTGTATCTCACGAGGGTGTTAAAGTGGACCCTAACAAAATTAAAGCCAGTAAGGAATGGAAAGTTCCCACAACCATAAAGCAGTTGCGAGGATTTCTCGGGTTAACAGGGTATTATCGCAAGTTTGTTAAGAATTATGGGAGAATAGCGGCACCTCTAACAACATTATTGAAGAAAGATGCATTTTCATGGACTCCTGAAGCAACTAAGGCCTTTGAACATCTTAAAGAGGCAATGTGCCTAGCACCGGTCTTAGCTACGCCAGACTTCACAAAAACATTTATTGTGGAATGTGATGCCTCAGGAAATGGAATTGGTGCTATTTTAATGCAGGAAGGAAGACCCATTGCTTTTGAAAGTCGTCCAATCAAAGGAAATTATTTAAGGAAACCTATTTATGAGAAGGAAATGTTAGCAATACTACATGCACTAAAGAAATGGCGAACTTACTTAATGGGAAGACACTTCAAGGTAAAAACTTATCATGATAGTCTTAAACACTTTTTGGAACAAAGACTATCGTCAGAAGAGCAGCAAAAATGGGTCACAAAGATGTTGGGTTATGACTTTGAAATAATCTACAAAAAGGAAAGCTTAATGTTGTTGCAGATGCACTCTCAAGAAAGAATGAAGAGGTGGAAGCATTGCTTTGTGCCATTTCTATTATCCAACCAGATTGGATAACTGAAGCAAGAGATGAATGGAAGAAGGAAAAAGAAGTATGGACACTCATTCAAAAGTTGCGGCAAGATCCTAGTACATCTGATACATTTAGTTGGAAAAATGATTCCTTATGGTACAAAGATCGCTTATATCTTTGTAAGAATTCCCAACTAAAACAAAAGATTCTTCTGGAATTGCATACTTCTCCTTTAGGAGGACACTCAGGATTTTTAAAAACTTACCACAGGGTGAAGAAAGAATTTTTTTGGGATGGCCTTAAATCTGATATTCGAAAGTTTGTGGCGGCATGTTTGGTTTGCCAGCAGAATAAAGTGGAAACAATTAAGACCCCAGGACTTCTACAACCTTTATCCATTCCAAGTCAACGTTGGGAGGAGATTTCAATGGATTTTTTCACAGGTTTACCTAAGTCCGAAGGAAAGAGTGTCATCATGGTGGTAGTTGATAGACTTACCAAGTATGCACACTTTTGTGCATTATCTCATCCATTTAAAGCAAGTACAGTTGCTACTACATTTATGGACAGAATTCCAAAGCTACATGGAAGCCCAAGGGTTATTGTGAGCGACAGAGATCCCATTTTTACTGGAAATTTTTGGACGGAGTTATTTTCTTGTTTGGGTACTCAATTAGCTCATAGCTCATCTTATCATCCTCAATCTGATGGTCAAACTGAGATAGTAAATAAATGTTTGGAAGGATATCTTCGTTGTTTGTATCTGATAAACAAACACAATGGGTCAAGTGGTTACCTCTCGCTGAATGGTGGTATAACACTTCCTTCCATACTGCAGCAAAAATGACCCCATTTATGGCACTTTATGGATATCATCCACCATCGATCACATCATCTTTAAAGGAAAATTCGAAGGTTCAAGCAGTGGAAGATCACATCGAGCATCAGCAAGAAGTTCTCCAACTCTTAAAGGATAACCTGAATTTGGCACAAAATGGAATGAAACAACAGGCAGATCAACATCGCAGCGAGAGAAGTTTTGATGTAGGAGATTGGGTATTTTTACGGCTACAACCATACAAACAAATGTCCCTCAAACAAGCTAAGAAGGATAATAAATTATCACCAAAGTACTATGGTCCTTACAAGGTGTTGCAAAAGATTGGTACTATGGCATACAAATTGGAGCTTCCTGCTTCTTCGCGAGTACATTCAGTGTTCCATGTTTCATGCTTAAAGAAGGTTATAGGTGAAAATCTTCCAGTTCAAACAGTATTGCCAGAACTTGATGGGGAGGGGAAGATCATATTGGAACCTGAAGAAGTCATAGAAAAAAGAACTCGACAACTACGGAATCGATCAATTTCAGAGTATCTCATCAAGTGGAAGAACTTACCCACTGAAGATTCTACATGGGAGGATGAGAATTTTATACAGAAGCACCCGGAGCTACTCAAGTGTTGAGGACAACACTTTTTTGAAGGAGGGGGGCATGTTAGGTCCCTATATCACTAGTATAGCCCCTTATTATTGTTAGTTTAAACCCCTTATTGTTATTATTGTACCCTTGTAACCCCCATTTTGTTATTATTGTGCCCTTAAATTATTATTGTTAGGTCGGCTAGGATTACATTATGGCCCCATGGACTCCTATATATAGAAAGGAGGTTTTGTGAATCGTATCATCCAAGAATTGTGCATTTATGTAATGTATTGGAGGTTGCCCCCTCGAAGTGGCTTATTTCTAAGGCGTTTATATCTCTTTTCTTCTACTTTTGAAGCTGGTTACACAACACAAGAACTTTCATGCATGGATTGAAAATTATGCACAATCTCATATTAGCTCTATTCGCACTGATGATGGAAAAGAGTACACATCAAATGAATTTGAAAACTATCTTCTCCAGCATGGGATCAAACATAAAAAAATAAAAAATCGTGCTTTATAATCCCCAATAGAATGAGGTAGCTGAAAGAATGAATAGGAAAATTTTAAATATGGTATGTTCCATGATGTTTTTCAAGAATGCTAAACTGATGTTTTGGGATGATGTAGTTCTATGTGTTGTGTATATAAATAATAGGTGTCCATCTAATGCTATAAAAAACAAGAGTCCCTATGAAATGTGGTATGGCCACATTCCTTCAATGAGGCATCTCAAGGTTTTTGGTTCCATCTATTATGCCTTGATACATAAGGAACAAAGAAACAAACTTGGTGCAAGGAGTCGCAAATGTATCTTCTTAGGTAACTCGAATACGTCCAAAAAAAATGGTCTCTATGATGAAGTTAACAATAAGTTTATAATATCTAGAGATGTGATATTTCTTGAATCTTCCAAGACTGACAATGTTTTTTAGCAGCATCTTGATCACTTGGATATATCCGGACATTCAAAATATTTTCAAGAATTTGATAATGAGATTCCACATATTGAAGGGAGAATTCCTATACTTGACCAATATGTGGAATGTTCTTCTGAAGCACTCTCTCCCCCACATGAAGCTCCAGCCACTGATGAAACTTTGAGCGATGTGATTGACATAATTGAGAGACTAAATCTTGATTCAACCCCAAATCATTCAACTGAGCAGCCTGGGCCATCTCAGAAAGGTCCTCCAAAATGGCTAACAAATACACTTGAAAGTTTTCATCCTGATGAGGTTTGAAAGACAAGAACAAGAAGCACAACCAAGAAAAATTTGATTTGTAACAGTAGTGGAACCTCGAGCCAATTCAGGAGCATGTATAAGAATGGAATTGTTTGTCTTATCATAGGCTTTTATTATGGTCCTAAATGGATGAACCCAAAATTCTTCCTAGAATAAAACAAAATTAATCAGAAATCATTGAGAAACAATAAACGCTGCTATAATTAATCTTGAAAATAATATTAATTTATCCAAATATGGTACATCACAAGCAACCCTACTCATGCTTAAATAATAAATAATTCAAATTAAATTCATCATAATCATGTGTTGATTCCTCCAACAATAAATGATATCCAGTCAATGAATAACATGCAACCCTGTAAAGGAATAAATTATTCAAACTTCAAACTACTAAAAAATTTCAGTTGTAATGTTATAGCTTCAACTTCCAAAACAATTTGGAAGCCTCCTTCAGAAAAATGTTGGAAAATGATTTATGTTGGTGCTAGAAAATTCTTTTCCAGCACCTACAAGAGCACTGTAAAATAATTTTCCAACACCTACAATAATGCTATAAAATGGTGATATTGAAGTGTCAAATTTGTGAAGTTATAGTTTTCTTACCTTGAAAAAACATTATTATTGAAGTTAAGGGATCAATAAAGTGCTTCTAGACAACCATGTCTTATGTCTTTTTGAGTCTAATGTTTCAAGTGAGTTGCATCACCCCTCACCAACACTAAGAGAAAAATGACAAACAATAGGTGGCATGCCACATAACTCCTCATGGTTGAGGATATATGTCGTCACAAGTTAGGAACCTCATAATGTGTTCAAGGTGCCCCAAATGATATGTTAATGGCAGCTTGATGATTGATTACAATTGGCATTAATATTCAATATAATCTTAGATAATTTACTGAAGCCTTACCAAAACTGGGTTTATGGAGATTGATGCCATTACTCGGTCAAAAGTGGGAGTCTAGGGATGCATGAAGAGACCAACACTCCACTAAAACCACAACCGACCTTCACAAATGGCCTTATTTTCCTCAATACTATCAAAAACCACAGTGAAAAAACTCCGAGCCATAGGGTAATTATTCAGCTCATCTATCAAAAGTTGCTTTCATGTCTCATAGATCAAGATGTCAGCAGTGACTAGTGCCAATTAAACCTACAAACGAAGACATTCTCCAAAAAATATTTTTCACAATAGAAAGTGTTGTCATTCGCGAGAACATTGAGAGAAGAAATTTCTTTTAACACTAGAATACGAGAACCAAATTTCAACATAGAGTTGTATGAAACCAAAGAAGATCTAGCTTGACCGATAGCCATAAATGCAAAAGAAACAAAATTTTCTCCAAATCACAAGGCTTCACCATTGAATGATCTGCAAAAGGAATCTACATAAAATCCATGTAAACAAAGAAAATATTGAATAGCTAGGGTGAAACCCTAGCCATCGCAAGGGTTTCCAGAGCTCCTTTCATCTCTTAATAATTTCTATATCCTTTTCATTTAATGACATGATTATTCTTTTCAACATCCTGCATCTTCAAAACAATTTCCTTCAGCTCGGTTGTTAATATTTTGTCTTTGTTTTCTCCTTCCTCCACTTGATGTCTTGGGAAGGAAACTCTTCTATTGCTTTGTCAAAATCCTACTTTTTTTCCTTCTACCATTTTTTTCTTTTTCTGAGCCTGTTTATTTCTACCAAAGTTGCATCAAGTTCCCTTTTATTTTGAATAGCTTCAACTTCATGTATTTTCTTTTTTTTTTCCTTGTTTTGTTAAGATCACACAAAGCACTGGTCATTTCTCTCTTCACATCCACTTCTGCTTCTTCTTCATCATAGCTAATATCTTTACCCTGAGTATCATCATCATCTTCATGTTGAACTACATGTTTCTTTAAGTAGATACTTTGAAGCATATCTCAAAGTTGTTTGGTTGATGAGCATTGACCTACATTAAATTTCATAGAATATAGCAGGGCAATAAGAATCACATTGATTGTTTTTGTATTATACCTTCTTGATTCATCTGTAGATGTGTTTCCAAAAATAACATAATCCCATACATCATAACCATGAACTTTAAAATAGACTTTCATTCTTGATTCCCTTATTTCATATTATTTTTCATCAAACTCAATAATTGTAAAAAAATTTGAGATTATTGCAATATGAGAGACTTTCTTTGATTGTTTAGATGCATTCTTCCTTGAATTTCTCATTCTTATATCTTGATATCTACCTTCCAACTATTAGGCTACAACTGAAAGAACCTACTCGGATATCAATTGTTGCTAATATTAAGAGGGTGGGTGAATCAATATTTCACTTAATTTTAATTTCTTTCAAATCATTAGATATCATTACCACAAATCAAATAAGATAATCCACAACATTAACCAAAAAATAAAGCACAATATAGAACAAATTTAGATTACTGATGTAATGTTTTGCGCTGGCATAATAAAAGAGTGAAATTATTTGATGATAGCAAGTGAATTTTATACCTTTAAAATGGGTCGACCTAAATCTTTAAGAAACCATTTTAGGGAGTCGACTTGATTCACTATTTTAGGTTGGTTTCATAATTAAATAAGTCATAATTGGAGGGTTGACTTGGAAAACTCAAATCCGATAAATAATCTAAGATTCTTTTGAATATTGATTCCAACTGTAATCAATCATCAAGCCTAAATAAGACTAATCATCAAGCTGCCATTAACATCTCATTTAGGGCACCTTGACCACATTATGGGGCACCTGAATTGATCGGGCATATCTCCTTGATTGTGAGGAGTTTTGTGGCATGCTATGTAATATTGGAATCTACATGATAGGGAAAATCAAATTATGATGGCCATGAGAGAAAAAAAATTGATCTTCCCAAATATTTTCCTCATCAAAATCAAGGCTTCTTCTCAATGCTACTTGGGTTGACATTCAATGACAGCCAAATTCCAACATAATCCTTCGATTATGTGTGAGGTAACTCCTTAAAGCGAATTGTATTTTTTCATTGAGATTAATCATAGATATATACATGGAGGGATAGACTCTTGGGTTTCATATCCCAGTGTCCCTTCATCTTCTAATTCTCCTTATTTTCTTATTTATAATATTTACATGGATTTACCTAATCCCAAATATTAGGTGTCAACACCAACCTTCAATTGTTTTAATTAATTTTAAATAATAATTAGCATATATTTAATCAAAGTTTTAGTTAGTCGTGATTCTTCCACATTGGCGTTACAATCACAATTATCATTACGAGAACAAAGGAGGATACAATTGTTAAAAATAACATTGCAACAAGTGAATGGAAGAACATCGACACTTTTTGAAATTGATATGGAAATAAGTTACTCAAGGGTGAATATAATGATGGAAACTAAAAATATGATGATGTTACATTGTTCTCATTAGAGAAGTCAAGGGTTAATTGCAGACTTAAATTTGAAGTGGAATGGTGAGATTGCAACAGGGAAAATATAGATGTCTTTGATATAATAGAAGGTTCTTTTTACACTTTGTTCCAAGGGATTTTGATGATAGTTCTTTTGGGAATAGTGGAAGTGAAATGACCGTGAACAAATAAATTTTTTTTTGTGAGTTGTGTTGAATAAAAATAGACTTTACCATGTATAAATTTGAGTTACGCCTTGCATTTATAACAACATATGAATTTATGAATCTTGTCAAGATTTGGTGCTTACGTGAAGTATTGTGAGAGTATCTCTGCATTGTTTTCAGTCCTGTACTTGGTGTCTCCATGAGATGGAGTATGTGTTGAGATTCAACAAGGTGATGAGCTTAGTGAAAAGAGTCGCCTTCACTAAGTGGGCCCGCAGGCTATTTTTTGCGCAAGTCTATTTTTAGACATGATGATCATATTTCAGAAGTTGTAGGATGCTATTTGTGGATGGTTGATCAAGTTCGAAAAATAGATGAAATTATATTTTTAGAATATTGGGCAAAGTCTATTTATAGATCGCTGATCTAAAAATAGATGCATGTCGATTATTATTAGCTCTTAATAATAATCAGACAATAAACAACAACTTATTCTCTTGGAGAACCTTGTTTTAGTGCACAGATTTGGAAAATCAATGGACTGAGGGAATTACGCAATTCTCAAGGGAAACTGGAGGTTCATGCATGGAGGAATCAGTTAGAACTGAAGTGGCACAGTTATGACAGAGTTGGAAGAGTAGTTTATGGATTTGTATTTAGTTTAACTTAGTTAGACTTAGTTGAGCTAGTTGTATCTAGTCTAACTGAATGATACACTAGTGAGAGTGGAGTGAATTAATTATTTAATTAATTCAAAAATAATAACTCATTAACCAACTAAACAATACAGTAGTTAACTACAGTGCATGTCAGATCCAGTGGAGACCTAGTGGGGAGATAGGTGAAAGGGAAATATGGACTATCTGTTGTGACCATAGTGATGCATTGATTGCATCACACACACATTGGAGTTGCCAATGAGGATAACGCAGTCAAGGAGAGTGGGATTGAATCGAATTGGTCTTTGTAATCATCTTGGATTGCGCAGTGGAGGCAAGCTAGTAGGAGGGCAGAGATTGGTGCATGGATTTGCAGTTTTCTTCTATGTTAGTGTGTGACGATTGATTATAATGAGAGCTTGATGTACTAAGCTTTGTATGAGGATTGTTACATGATCTCCATGATACATAATATATGATAGTTGGGGTTTTCAGCTTCAGGCTTTCCCGTTAAACAACTATGTTATGTGCAATTGTTTTTATTTATGCTTCACATGTGTGTGCAATTAATTTTCCGCAAAATATTAACAGTGGAATGATTCTGTATTTTTCAAGAAGTTAAATATTGTGAGATCAGGGGAATCTAGAACATTTGCATGCTTAATGTATATAATTTCTACATGATATCAAAGGATTGTTAATTCTTGAAGATTGCAATTTTGAAGGATTGGAGAGTTTGTGTTGGTGGACAATTCGAATTTGCTACAGAAGATTCTTGGTGCAGAAGTTGAGTATACATTGAAATGGCTTTCAATGGGTTGCGATTGGAGTCTTACCTTGATGGGAGCTCGAATTAAATAGCCTGGAAGGACATGATGGAGGTGGTGCTGGAGGATAATGGACTGAAGGAGTTCATCGATAGCGATGTTCCTAAGCCGAGATCTAGCGATGCTACATTACTTGACGCATGGCAAAAGAAGACAGAAAAGACGAGAAGAATTCTGTTGCAAGGTGTGAAGGACCATATTGTGTCCAGCCTTCATGGGAAAGCCACTCCATTCTTAATGTGGAAGGCTTTGACAGATTTGTTCCAAAGCAGAAGTGACCAGAGGAAGTTGACGCTTAAAGACAAGCTCAGAAAAATAAAAATGGAGAAGGGCGACAGTATTCCAAAATACCTCACGAAGTTTGTCCACTACAAGGATGAACTGGGAAGTGTGGGGGTTACTGTTGATGATGAAGACTTGGTGAGCTTGGCTCTCCTTGGGCTTTCGAAGAGTTGGCATAGCTACGAAGACTCTGTCAATGGGCGGGAGAAACTGCCAGGATGGGAGCGACTTTGGTCGGATCTTGTGCAGGAGGAGATAAGGCAGGGTACCAAGGATGGCTCTTCATCAAAGAATGAAGATGAAGAGAATTGAGCTTTGGCTGCCAAATCAAGGAAAGGGAAAGGGAATAAAATTCCTTCAAAATCCAAAGGTAAAGGCAAGAAGCAGGATTTGTCCAAAGTGAATTTTTTTCACTGTCACGAACATGGGCATTACGCCACTAACTGTCCACAGAAGTAGAAGAAAAAGAAGGTTGCTGGAGTTTCAGCTGGGAGGCCTTAGCCTCGCAATTTGAACTTGATTTCTCTTTGATCGCATGCTTGGTTTCAAGATGTTTGGGATCGGTGTGGTATCTTGATAGTGGTGCGTATTTCCATATGACGGGAGACAAGGAGTTGTTTAGTGACTTGGAGGAGAAGGACCTCCAAATGCATATAGAGATGGGCGACGATGGTCGGTACAGTGCGACTAGCATTGGGACCATTACCTTTGAGAGGGAGTCCAGTAATCCATTCTTGTTGAAGGATATTATGCATGTTCCAGGTCTAAAGAAGAACTTGGTCTTGGTCGCAATGCTGGAAGACAAAGGTTATGATGTTGTTTTTAGTGAGGGAAAAAGCCTTCCTTCGACATAAAACAACGGGTCAAACCAAGAATATAGGGGTTCAAATTAATAATATCTACAAGTTGGAGGTAGATGGATGCGCTGCAATGGTGGGAAAAGTAGAAGAAGTGGTGAGCCGGGATGAGGGCAAATTATGGCACAGGAGATTGGGCCATCTTCACCATGGCGCTTTGAAGATTTTTCAGCAAATTTCTACTGAACTTCCCAAGGGTACTCTTGCGCAGTCAGATCATTGCAAGGGATGTACTATGGGTAAGTTTGTGAATACAACCTTTCATGAGAAGGAGAACCGTGCTAAGGTGATCCTGGAAAGAATTCACATAGACGTGTGTGGACCTTTCTCGGTTGCTTCAACAATAAAACACAGGTATTGTGTTTTTTTTTTTTATGACTATTCTCGTAGATGCTAGATCTTCTTCATGTAGAAGAAGAGTGAAACATTCTCAAAGTTTTGTGAGTTCAAAGCATTGGTGGAGAAGGAGTCGGGGAAGCAAGTGAAAGCTCTACGGAGCGATAATGGTGGTGAAAACATCTCGGGTGAATTCAAAGACTTCTGTAGCAAAGAAGGAATTTGAAGAGAACTCATAGCGCCTAATAACCCACAGCAGAATGGGGTCGCTGAGAGGAAGAACATAATGATCGTGGGTGCTTCACGAGCGATGCTACATGACCAGGGCCTACCGATGCACTTGTGGGCAGAAGCATGCAACACTGCGGTTTATGTGCAAAACCGTTGTCCTCGTAAAGTACTTGGCATGAGTACACCTAAAGAAGCTTTTACTGGTAAGAAGCCTGATATTTCTCATTTGAAGATTTTTGGCTCATTTTTTTACATTCATGTGACAAAGGACGCTAGGAAGAAGTTGGAGCCGACTGCAGAAGTTGGGATATTTGTGGGGTACACAGAAACACCCCATAATTATCTTGTGTATTTTTCAGACAGTCGAATGACTGTGGTGCGACGGGATATAAAATTTAATGAGGTGAAAGCCATGAAGTCGTCACTTAAGAGGGAGCTACACTTACATGCAAAGGTGGAACTTCTTGTTCCCAAAGATGAGCCTCTAGATGTGGATCAGCCACAGGAGGAGATTCATGGAGTGGAGGCGTCCACTCATGCAGAACCAAACATCAGACAAGGCAGAAAGCGTACCACAGAAGCTGAGAAACTGAAACTTGATGCAGCATAGATTGTAGGAGTCCCTACATCACAGCGCAGACAGAGACAGTCACCTGCTGATTTACTAGATACATGGCTCTTATGAGAAAGTGTATCGTGACAAAGCCATCTTCTTTTGAATAAGCAGTGCAGGAGCCCACATGGGTAGATGCCATGGTGGAGGAGTATGACTCCATTGTCAGAAACAGTGCTTGGGAGATTGTTCCAAGGCCGATGGGAAAATTAGTTGTAGGATCAATATGGATCTACAAGGTAAAGCAAGCTACTGATAGGAGCGTCGAGAAGTATAAGGTAAGATTTGTTGCCCAGGGCTTCTCACAGATCGAGGGGATTGACTATGAAGAAACCTTTGCACCTGTCGCACGGTATTCTTCCATATGGACCATCCTTGCTCTCTCAGCGCAAATGGGTTGGCACATTCATCAGATGGATGTGAAGACTGCATTCCTTAATGGGATCATTGAGGAAGAGGTGTGCATTGAGCACCCTGAAGGATTTGAGATCTTCAGCAGCGAGTTGCATGTGTGCAGGCTCAAAAGAGCGTTGTATGGGATGAAATAAGCACCACGTGCTTGGTACACTCGGATCGACATCTATTTCACTGGACTTGGCTTCACCAAGAGTGAGGCAGATGCAAACTTGTACCAGATTGTGGTGGAGGGTAAGCGTTTAATCATTTTCCTTTATGTTGATAATTTAATACTAACGGGTGATGAGTAGTTGATACACTCATGCAAGGCAGATCTTGCAAAGGAGTTTGAGATGAAGGATTTGGGCCTCTTTCATTATTTCCTTGGATTGGAAATATGGCAGAGGGAAGGGGAATTGTTTGTGTCTCAAGGCAAATATGCCCGGGAGATACTGGAGAAGTTTCACATGCAAGGCTGCAAGCCTATCGACACTCCTCTTCTAGGAAATTGGAAGAAAAAGGATGCTACATCGGCAAAGGTAGTGGATGCCACTGTTTATCGACACTTGGTGGGTTCACTCATGTATTTAGTCAATACAAGACCGAACATATATTATGCGGTGAACCAGATTTCACAAGCGATGGTTAAGCCTACCAAGCTCTTTTGTAAGGCAGGCAAGAATGTCCTAAGATATCTCAGGGGCACATATGAGTATGGTTTATGGTACAAACAAACAGATGAGGTGAAGTTGCATGGCTTCATGGATGCAGATTAGGCAGGAAGCCCAACAGACAAAAAGAGCACATCAGGAGGGATTTTCAGTATCAGATCTACAACAGTTTCTTGGTACAGCAGGAAACAAAGATCTGTGGCACTCAGTTTAGCGGAAGCAGAATACATGGCAGCAAGTCAAGCTGCATGTGAGGCTATCTGGATGAGGAAGATCCTGGTCGGTTTGTTCGGTTCACATTTAGATCCCACAGTGATACATTGTGATAATCAAAGTTGCATTAAAATCTCGGTTAACCATGTGTTTCATGATAGATCTAAACATATTGATATCCGGTATCATCATATCAGAGATTGTGTGCAGCGGAAGATCATGTTGCTTCAGTACATTCCTATGGAGGATCAGGATGCAGATATTCTTACAAAAGTGTTCACCAGGAGAAAATTCGAATACCATAGAGGCAGGATCGGGGTGAAAGATAATCCCTATCTTGTTGAGAGGGAGTTTTGAGATTCAAAAAGATCATGAGCTTAGTGAAAAGAGTCGCCTTCACTAAGTGGGCCCGCAGGCTATTTTTGGCGCAAGTCTATTTTTAGACATAATGATCATATTTCAGAAGTTGCAAGATGCTATTTGTGGATGGTTGATCAAGTTGTAAAAATAGATGAAATTATATTTTTAGAATATTGGGCGAAGTCTATTTATAGATCGTCTATCTAAAAATAGATGCATGTCGATTATTATTAGCTCTTAATAATAATCAGACAATAAACAACAACTTATTCTCTTGGAGCACCTTGTTTCAGTGCACATATTTGGAAAATCAATGGACTGGGGGAATTACGCAATTCCCAAGGGAAACTGGAGGTTCATGCATGGAGGACTCAGTTAGAACTGAAGTGGCACAGTTATGATAGAGTTGGAAGAATAGTTTATGGAGTTGTATTTAGTTTAACTCAGTTAGACTCAGTTGAGCTAGTTGTATCTAGTCTAACTGAATGATACACTAGTGAGAGTGGAGTGAATTAATTAGTTAATTAATTCACAAATAATAACTCATTAATCAACTGAACAATACAGCATTTAACTACAGTGCATGTCAGATCCAGTGGAGACCCAGTGGAGAGATAGGTGAAAGGGCAAGATGGAATATCTGTTGTAACCATAGTGATGCATTGATTGCATCACACACACATTGGAGTTTGCAATGAGGATAACGCAGTCAAGGAGAGTGGAATTGCATTGAATTGGTCTTTGTAATCAACTTGGATTGCGCAGTGGAGGCAGGCTAGCAGGAGGGCAGAGATTGGTGCATGGATTTGCATATTTCTTCTATGTTAGTGTGTGACAATTGATTGTACTAAGAGCTTGATGTACTAAGATTTGTATGAGGATTGTTACATGATCTCCATGATACATAATATATGATAGTTGGGGTTTTCAGCGTCAGGCTTTCCCGTTAAACAACTGTGTTATGTGCGATTTTTTTTATTTATGCTTCACATGTGTGTGCAATTAATTTTCCGCAAAAGATTAACAGTGGAATGATTTTGTATTTTGCAAGAAGTTAAATATTGTGATATCGGGGGAATCTAGGATATATGCATACTTAATGTATATAATTACTATAGTATGTGAATTATACTTTAAAATTTGAAAAGGCATGCATGCTCCTTTGCCATGTGTTCATGATGATTTGAAAAACGTATTCAATATAGTGCAAAATCTTTTGTTATAGAATTGTTAAACAATTGGACGAGTGGGCCATGTTTTGATTGGATGCTCTATGAGTGGACCATGTTGATTGTCAACTTTGGAAGACACTTAAAAATGATTGTTTTAAATTTATGTGGGAGTTCATCAAGAAGTTGAATGAACCGTGTAAATGAAGGATATTATATTAAATTGATGGTTGGAACAATTAGACACTTGTGGAATCTAGTGGATGGTTGTTTCTTTATATGGACATTGATAGTTTGATAATGAAGACATGACCAAGTATGAAGTGGAAATATCACATTGAACCAAATATACATTGTTTTGATTACAAGATTCTTCAATTCATAATGGATAATTTGTTGGAAACCAAATATACATTGTTTTGATTACAAGATTCTTCAATTCATAATGGAGAATTTGTTGGAAATCCCTAGATGATGATGAACTCACTTATCAAATGTTAAGGCAAGCACTAGTTAAGGGGGAGTTTTAGAATTATTAACTCATATTTGTCATATGTGTGATTGTTACTATTATTGGTTATTGGTTATCTTTACATATGTTTGTTTCTATATTTTAGAATGTTGTTAGATCTAGTTAGAAATGACTAGTTGATTTTTTGTTTGGTTTGAAGTTTGCTAAGATAGTGTATTTATGGTAAGCCCAAATTTGATATATTTATATGTACTATTACATGTATTTAACATAGTGCTTACCAGCTCTAGGTGTATGAAATAATTTTTACTCTCACATTTCTTTATGATAGTCATAGCTCTATTTTAAATCTTGAACCTATCATGATTTTTAAAAAATCCATCATTTATAAAAATAATTAATAATTCCAAAATTAAGATGAAGTTATAACAATATAAAAATTTGTTAAGATTAATGTGATATTTATAATTTCATTATTTGAATTTATATTTAACATAATATTTAAAATTTGTTTGGTTTTTTAATTTTATTTTATCAATTTCATCTTTTTATTAATAAAAGTAAAACATTTCAAAGTTAATATATTAAATTACAATAAAACAAATAAAAAATAAGATGCACAGCATTAAAATTTATTTTAGATTTATTATAAAAATACTATTTATTTACCTTTTATAAATATTATTTATTCATTTTTAATCAATAAAAATTTATTATCCCTAAAGATTAATTTGTTTATTCCTTGTTGCTATGTACCTAGTCTATTTCAAGGGAGTTCAAAGAGTCAAATCTCCTCCATGCTCTTGAGGTTAAGCCCACCATAAAAAAAAAAATCAATAAAAATCTATTGTTATTATTAAAACCCAACATATATCCACCTTAAATACTGATCTAACATGAGTTGAGAGGGATCAAATTTTTTAACATGAGCTGAGAAAGATCAAAAACTTCTTTACAATGCAAAATACAATGTGTTATTTTTTATGGTTTAAATTGTATTTTTGGATACTAAATAAAGTATATATATATAACCAAAAATACAATTTAAACCATAAAAATATATATGTTTTAACCATATAACTTGATTTTTTCATGATATAAATAGTTGTTTTAAAATTATATATAATATATATGTAATTGACATTAAAATATTTTACATAACAGATCAATTAAGGCATTTTATCAAGCAAATTAAAATTGGTTTTTATTACTAATATATTTTTAAGTATATGTTACTATTAATTAGTATTAAAATAATTTATGATAACCAACATTGAATATTTTTTTATACAACATTAAAATAATTTATCTTAACAATTTTTATTACTAATATGTTTTTAAGTATATGTCAATATTAATTAGTATTAAAATAATTTATGATAACCCACATTGAATATTTTTTTATACAACATTAAAATAATTTGTTTTAACAAAGTGAATTTTATATGGACATAAATTAGTTGACATAGATATTCAAATAGTTTATTTAAATATATTTGAAAAATATAAATTTTTAAAGATCTTACTCACATTTTTTTACTTCTAATTACTTTACCTTGTATTAATTTATTTTATTATAGTGAACATTATTTTTTAATATAGAACATAATTTTTATTTTAAAGGAAAAATAACTTACACATCCCCTCATACTCTGTTCCCCTAGGTTGTAATATAAGCCTGTACACTCAATTACATTATGCTATGTTTTGTTTTGATTGAAAAAAAAACTCTTATATTTTATATTTTCTTTGTTCAATTGTTTAACAACAACAAAAAAAAACTCCTTTATTTTATTTTATTTTTGTTTAATTATTTAACCAGCGAACAAACAACATAATAACAAACATTAACATTTTTAAAGCCAACAAAATTATCATATACGCAACAGACTCTGAAACTAAAAACTATAATTCATCACTTTTTGACTAAAACTAAAAACCATATTTCATTACTTCCACTATTCTCCAAACTATGTGAGTGCAGTCCATAAATAAGATAATTATTCTCCAATCACTCTGAATTCCAACTATTCTCCAAACTATGTGAGTGCAGTCTATAAACAAGATAATTATTCTCCACTCACTCTGAACTCTCAAGCGATGGAGAAGTTGTTCGTGTTATCACATGAAATTTTCATATTTGACATTCAAAACCTTGCTAATCTCCTCACACAAAACTTGCCAATTTTCACTCTGTTGTCGATCACTGTCAAGATGATATGTTACTATTGCTTTCTTCAGAACAGCGTTCACATTTTCTAGGCTTCCCAATCGAAGCAGCACCTGTTTGGTCACATCTGGATGAAGGTATTTTTCATCTATATATTTCAAGAATGACTTTGCTTTTTCCCCTCCAACTATACTGTGTTTATCTGTTTTTTTATTCTTTGTGCAATGCCCTTGTGGTTTTCCGATGTGAGTGAAGTAGTTATGTTGTTCAATATATATTGCAGCTAGATATTCGATATATATTCTGGGTTGAATGTTTTTAAAGGGTCCATATGGTGGAGCCATGTGTTAGGAGATATATATGAATAAATGGTGGGGCCATATGTTGGGATATATATATGTGAAATATTTGCGTATTGGGATTATGCCCGATCGCGTTTATCTTTTCTTTCATTCTCTCTACACTACCCTTGTGGATTTTTGCATCTCTCTCTACACTGCCCTTGTGGTTTTCTGCATGGTCAGGCATTTAGTGAAAAACACACTTGATCCGGATTTATGCAGGAACGAAAAAGAATAAACATATAACCATAAATACAGAGATGCAACGAAAATAACACTTCATTTCATTAATATCAAAGAACTGAAATTTGTTTACAGACAGAATGGAAATAAAACTAGCTAGGACGTTGGTAGCTATCTCTTAGAAGAGATGTGGCGGCTACAGGCCTCTAAACTGAGTTACAATGAGGCTCGAGGGCCTATTTATTATTTAGAAACAATGGGAAATCCTAAACAGCCAAAACCCTAACCCTAGGAGATGAAGCGCCAAAACTATGGGAAATTGGTGTTTCAACTTCCCAGGGGAGTAACTTTGGCATACGATCTCTGTTTGACACGTACCATACCTCATTAGAAAGATCTATCCAAGGACTACAAATTTTGAACGAGCAACATTTGTCCATAAACCCATGTTGCTCTCCGTTTTCCCAAAAAACGTCGTTTATGGCCTCAAAATGGCTCCGGAAGTTCAGGACCCGAAAAACTGCTAAAAATAGTAAGTTGTGTCAAAACTAAAAAACTAAAAGAGACAATGGTTGGGTCCCAAGTGGAATAGGCAGGTGACCACCAATATCCACCTGGATTAGCACTAGAAATAATGTTATATTTATAAATCAAAACCAAAATATCAAGCAATCAAACAACCATCGTTCGCTTTTCTTCGAATCCAAAATTTTATGCATCTTCATCATGAGTTTGTTGCAAGTTGTAGTTTAGTGCAATGCCATGAATATGTGAGGAAGGAAGAATTCTTATCCGGATAAAAAACATGAAATAGATTGACGATATAAGGAGCATAAGAAGCATAATCCTGCACAACCAGCTCTGTGGAAAAACCAGCGCTTTAGACAAATCCCTCGGACGAGCTGAGGAGCATAAGCGGTATCAATCATAGATCTGGTCAACTTGGAAAGCTTCTGTTTGTGGGAAAACAAACTCACCACATTTCTTCCTGCACATTTAGGAAGGTTGGTTAATCTCACCAAATCCAAATTCAAATATGGGGATATCAATTTAAATTCAAAATAGTAAGGCTCGAATTCAATTCAAATTCAAATCAACGATCAGATATCAATTTAAATTCAAAATAGTAATGGCGCAGATTCATAATTTCAAATCAATAATGAGATATAAATTTAAATTCAAAATAGTAATGGCGCGGGTTCACAATTTGAGTAGGAAAACAACCTCACCACATCTCTTCTACACATTTAGGAAGGTTGGTTGATCTGACCAGAGTGAATCTTTTACAAAACTCAAAATCAAATGGTGGGAAAACAACCTCAGCACATCTCTTCTGCACATTTAGGAAGGCTAGCACATCTCTTCTGCACATTTAGGAAGGCTGGTTAATCTGACCACAATTAATCTTTTACAAAATTCAAAATCAAATGGAAGTGAGATCAAGTCAAATTCAAATTAATGATGGGGATATCAATTTGCCATAATCTAAAAAAATCCATAGAATAATTTAGAAATTCGAAATTCCTATAAGATTATGAAAAATTCAAATTAATGATGGGATATCAATTTGCCATAATTTAAAATATATATATATAAGTCAAATTCAAATTAATGATGGGGATATCAATTTGCCATAATCTTAAAAAATCCATAGAATAATTTAGAAATTCGAAATTCGTGTAAGATTATGAAAAATTCAAATTCAAATTAATGATGGGATATCAATTTTCCATAATTTAATATATATATATATATATATCCGATAAGATTATGAAAAATTTAATCAAAGATTTTTGAAAATTTAGATTATAGTCATTAAATTTCAGTGTTTTGGGTGTTGTAAGAGTTTTTGATGTTTTTGATATGCTAAATCTATTTCCGCCATCAAAAATGCAATTCAAACACTCCAACTATTTGTTTTTTTTAAATTAATTTTACCAAATTTCGACAAAAACGTTTTTGATGATTTTTTATCATGCTGAATCTATTTCAGCCATCAAAAATGCAATTCAGACACTCCAACTATTTGTTTTTTTAATTATTTTTACCAAATTTCGACAAAAAACGATTGTTCGAGCTAGCTATTCCGTTGCATCGATATACAACTTCTATCAATTCAAAATTTAAATTCAAAATAGTAGTGACGCAGTCAAAATTTAAATTCAAAGTAGTAATGACGCCGGTTCAAAATTTAAATTCAAAATAGTAATGAAATTTAAATTCAAAATAGTAATGGTGTGGGTTCATGATTTGCGGGATGGGGAATATCAATTTAAATTCAAAATAGTAATGGCACGGGTTCATGATTTGCGTTGGTAGGTGTGGGGAAGGTTGGTAATTAATTTTCCGTGGGCGATCATCCTAGGCTCTCTAAAACGAATTCTCCGACAGTGATTGACAGGGGTTTTCTATAGTCACCAACGGAGTTATCATTGACACCGCGTTTTCTATAGTCACCAATGGAGTTGTCATTGACACTGCATTCTCTCTAGTCACTAACGGAGTTGTCTAACGAGACAAAGGGAGAATTGTTTGGATGGTTAAAATTGGTCAAAATTCGAGCTAAAAAAAATTAAGAAATCTTACAATAACAGTGTTTGAATCATAATTTTTATGGTAGAATTGGATTCAGCACCATAAAAAACTTCTAAGGCACCCAAAATATTAAATTACTCTAGTTATAAAGTGGATTTACAAAAATTAGTGTTTAAATCATGATTTTAATGGTAGAATTGGATTCAACACCATCAAAAACTGTTGAAGTGTTAACTTCAACTGCTCTGCACACAAACGCCACTTTCCATTTTTGTTTTGACAACTTTTGTCAAAAGTCGCTTGCTATTGTCATTAAACAGTCAATTCGGAGTTTAATAGACCATACAGTTCTTTTACTTCGAAAACAGAGTTCTTGTTTTGTACGCAGGAGATTTGTTTTAAAGTTTTTGTTTGATTTGATTTGGGCCACACAGCAGCGGTCCCACCGCCAACTCACTGGGGACGTGGACCAATCAACGTTTTTCCCATTGGTTTGGTGCCTACGTCATCAACATCAAAATCGGACCCAAAAACAGTGTATGAAATCCGCCCTAAAGATTTTGTGTTACAAATGGGCCTGATGTCAGCAGGAACTTTTGTTACGCAAATTTTATTAAGTTTTGGTTTATATTATGGTTTGAAATCCGCGGGCCCCAGCGCCAGCCAATGGGAAGGCTATCGCGCGAAGTTAGAGCATAATGACGTTAAGGGAAAGTGTGACGCAAACTTTCAACACAATTTAGCTTAATTTCTTTTGAAGTCCGAGCGTAAGATTTAAGTTTATGTTTTGTTAAAGTTTTACGTTATATTGTTTTGTTATATCACGCGACTAAAGTCTTTTGACTTTGGGTTTGAAATGTTTCATACGGGTATAAAATGTATTATAAACTATATAGTTTATAATATATATTTCTATATTTTGTTTATTATGTTGATGCGCCATTGTATTGTGGGCCCGAAAGGCATACGATAAGTTTGTGTTATAGTAATATGTTTGGTCACTATACATGTGTTGCACCACATATAAAAGGCCCAAAGGTTTATTGAAAATTACGCTAATGTAATACACAGCAGTGTGTTAAAACAGGGAGTCAGCTCGTAGGCTTAAAAACAGAGACAGACAGTGTTTTTGAAAAAAATAGAGTGCATTATTTTTGTTGAAAAAAGACAGAGAAGTGTTTTTGCACTGCGTGTGTAGCAATCCAGTGTTTTTAAAATCCCTCTGTTAGAGGAAGACAAGTTTTGTAATAGTTTTTACAGTTAATGAAATAGTTACAGTTTGTGAATCTCTGTGTTGTTTACCCAAGATACAACCTTCATATAGGCCGTCCGGTTTCTAAATAATTTTTGCATTTTTGCAGAGAAAATGGCATACACAAGAAATTTACATCAAAGTATACACCGTAGCAAAATGGAGTTGTTCAAAGGAAGAATAGAACAATCATAGATATGGTAAGGAGTATGAAGGCAAAACATATGTCAAATGATTATTGGGATGAAGTTGTACATTGTGCAGCATGTGTACTAAATAGATGCCCAACAAAAATAGTGATGAATAAAGTTCCAGAAGAAGCATGGAGTGGGATAAAACAAGGAGTCACCCATATGAAAGTTTTTGGTTGTGAGACTTACGCGCACATTCCAGATCAGTGAAGGAAGAAGTTGGACAACAAGGAGGAGAAGTGTATTTTTATTGGATACGGTGAGGAATTCAAAGCTTATAAGGTGTATAACCCATCCACCAAGAAAATTATTGTGAGCAGAGATGTTCAGTTCATTAAATAAAAAGCTTGAGATGGAAGTATTGAGAAAACAGTAAATGTAAAAAATTGTTTGTCTCATGATGAAAATGAGGATGATATCGCTTAAGATACATCCATTATTATCGCCACTACCTCCACCAACACAAGGACCGCAAGGGACACCACAAGCTAGAGTAAGAACACCCTTGAAAAGTAATGAGAGTGTTTCTTCAAGCACACCACAAGGAGTAAATTTGAGTGCTTTTTCAAGCACATGTACACCAAATGAAAGAGAAACAAAATTCAAAAATTTGAATGATATCTATGAAAAAAGAACATCAAATGAAGATATGAACTCTTTATTTGTTTTATATTGTCATGTTGATGATCTGATTCATTTTGAAGAAGCTATAAAAGATAAAAAAATGGATAGATGCTATGGATGAAGAAATTAATGCCATAGAGAAAAATAAAACATGGGATTTGATTGAACTCTCAAAAAGTAAGGAAGTCATTGGAGTGAAATGGGTCTACAAGACCAAAAACAATGTTGAAGGTAAGATTGAAAGGCACAAGGCTATACTTGTTGTCAAAGGATATAAGCAACAACATGGAAGAGATTATGAGGAAACATTTGTGCCGGTTGCAAGAATGGAAACAGTAAGCGCAATGTTGTCTATAGCAGCACAACACAAATAGAATGTTCACCAAAAGGATATAAAATCAACACTCCTAAATGGAGTATTTATGGAATAGGTTTATGTTGAACCGCTAGGCTTTAAAAAAAACGGCCAAGAACACAAAGTTTGCAGATTGAAGAAAGCTCTTTATGCGTTGAAACAAGCACCAAGAGCATGATACAGTAAGATAGATTCCTATCTACTAGAAAATGGATTTGAAAAGTGTGAAAAATAACCCACATTATACATCAAGGAGAAAAATGGTAAGATGTTGATTGTTGTTTTATATGTTGTTGATGTAATCTTCACTGGTAATGATGTGATTACCTCATTGAAAATTTCAAAAAAGTCATGAAAGATGAATTTGAGATCATTGATATGGGCTTGTTAAAATAATTCTTAGGAATAGAAATAGAGAAAAATGAAAATAAGATTTTTATTTCTCAAGCTAAATATGTAAATGAAGTTTTGAAAAGATTTTAACATGTAGGATTGCAAGACAGCAATAACACCCACAGTAATGGGATTGAAACTCAGCAAAGAAAACAGCAGCAAGGATTTTGATCCTAGCTTGTACAAGAGCATAATTGGCAGCCTCATGTATTTGACTGCAGCTAAGCCTGATATTATCCATGTTGTTAGTTTGATTTTCAGATTCATGGAGAGTCCAAAAGAAGCACATTGGCAAGCAGCAAAAAAAATTCTGAGGTATGTGAAAAGAACTAAAAAATATGGTATTTCGTATACTACTTCAGAAAATTTCGAGTTAATTGGATACACTGACAGTGATTGGGCTGGAAATGTAGATGATCGGAAAAGTACACTGACAGTGATTGGGTTGAAAATGTAGATGATCGGAAAAGTACATCTGATTATGTATTTCATATGGGTTCAATATCTATTTCATGGGCTTTTAAAAAACAGCGTATTATAGCATTGTCTGCAGTAGAGACGAGTATGTGGCAGCTACAACAACAACATGTCAAGTAGTGTGGATGAGAAGAATGTTAAAGAGTTTATGTCAAGAACGGGTAAAAAGCACAGTGATTTATTGTGACAATAGCACAGCGATAGCATTGTCTAAGAATTCTATGTTTCACAAAAGAACAAAGCACATATATGCTAAGTTTCACTACATCAAGGAGCTAGTGAACAATGGAGAAATTATTTTAAAACATTGCAAGACTCTAGAGCAATTTGCAGATACACTGACAAAACCATTGAGGCAGAAAAGCTTTGAATATTTAAGGAAATGCATGGGTGTGACAGATAACCCAGCAGTTGAACTTGAAGGGGAGTGTTGAAGTGTTAACTTCAACTGCTCTACACACAAACGCCGCTTTCCATTTTTGTTTTGACAACTTCTGTCAAATTCCGCTTGCTATTCTCATTAAACAGTGAATTCGGAGTATAATAGACCATACTTTGAAAACAGCGATTTCATATGGGTTATGTATTTCATATGGGTTCAAGAGCTATTTCATGGGCTCCTAAAAAATAGCCTATTATAGCATTGTCTACAATAGAGGCAGAGTATGTGGCAGCTACAACAACAACATGTCAATCAGTGTGGATGAAAAGAATGTTGAAGAGTTTATGTCAAGAACAAGTAAAAGGCACAGTGATTTATTGTGACAATAGCACAACAGCCATAGCATTGTCTAAGAATTCTATGTTTCACAAAAGAACAAAGCACATAGATGCTAAGTTTCACTACATCAAAAAGCTAGTGAACAATGAAGAAATTATTTTAAAACATTGCAAGACTCTAGAGCAATTTTCAGATATACTGACAAAGCCATCGAGGCAGAAAAGTTTTGAATATTTAAAGAAATGCATGGGTGTGACAGATAACCCAGCAGTTGAACTTAAGGGAGAGTGTTGAAGTGTTAACTTCAACTGCTCTGCACACAAACGCCACTTTCCATTTTTGTTTTGAAAACCTCTGTCAGAAGCCACTTGCTATTCTCATTAAACAATCAATTCGAAGTTTAATAGACCATACTTTGAAAATAGAGTTTTTGTTTTGTACATGGGACATTTGTTTTAAAGTTTTTGTTTGATTTGATTTGGGCCACGCAGCAACAATCCCATCGCCAGCTCACCAAGGACGTGGACCAATCAACATTTTTCACGTTAGTTTGGTGCTTACGTCATCAACATCAAAATCAGACCCGAAAATAGTTTATGAAATCCACCTTAAAGATTTCGCGTTACAAATGAGCCTGACATCAACAGGAACTTTTGTTACGCGAATTTTATTAAGTTTTGATTTATATTATGGTTTGAGATCCGCGAGCCCCAGTGCTAGCCAATGGGAAGGCTATCACGTGGAGTTGGAGCATGATGACATCACAGGAAAGTGTGACGCAAACTTTCAACACAATGTGGTTTAATGTAAGATTTAAGTTTATGTTTTGTTAAGGTTTTATGTTATATTGGTTTGTTATATCGCGCAACTAAAGTTTTTTGACTTTGGGTTTGAAATGTTTTATGCGGATATAAAATATATTATAAACTATATAGTTTATAGTATATATTTCTATAGTTTGTTTATTATGTTGATGCGCCATTGTATTGTGGGCCCGAAAGGCATACGATAAGTGTGTTATAGTAATATGTTTGGTTAATATACATGTGTTGTGCCACATATAAAAGACCCGAAGGTTTATTTACGCAGCAATGTGTTAAAACAGAGAGTGACCCTGCAGGCTTAGTGTTTTTGAAAATAATAGAGTGCATTATTTTTATTGAAAAAAGACAAAGTGTTTTTGCACTGCATGTGTAGCAGTCCAGTTTTTTAAAAATCCCTTTGTTAGAGAAAAACAAGTTTTGTAATAGTTTTTACAGTTAATGAAACAATTATAGTTTATGAATCTCTAACAAAAAAAAATTTAATTCTCTATGTTTGAAAGAGAGTATTATTCTCTAAGTGTTTGTTTTGAAATTATCATAAATTCCAACAAACACTTCTAAGACACACCCATAATATTAAATTACTCTAGTTATAAAGTGGATTCCCTACAAATTTGAGCTAAAAAGTAAAAAGCAGATTAAGCGAATATCCTCATGGCGAGGCATGGCCTTGTATTGGGAAAGGGCATGCCATAGGAGCATTAAATGCCGTATGCGAAGCTGGTTATCAATTTAAATTGAATTTATTGCTTGCCTATAAACCCCCCTCATTAATAACACTGATATACACTGGATAACGTACTTAACAGTGATCCTGGCATTAATAACATACGCTTTACGGTGATATACAGCCCCGCGCATTAATAAAACGGTAATATTGGTTGCCTCGTATCACAGTGGTCACAGAATAGCATTTTGGCAAAGCGACGACGGAACACGGCACGTACATTTGAGAGACACAGCTCGCAATGGCCATGGGTTAGAGAACAGCATGGAAACCAAACCATAACGCGATATCAGGAACTCTCTACTATCGCGATGGCATTGTGTGAGGAAACCAAAATATCTTTCTCACCGTATGATGATGTTGACGTGTCCCTGGGGATTGATACATTAACATGCCTATGCCTAAAATTGCAAAACTAAGCAGTGTGCGATTTGAGATGAAACCATCGTGAGCGAGAGTATGGCCGATATTTCAAAGCCTAAATAGGTTCGAGTTTCGCAAATGAATAGTCAATCTTAAATTTAGATTTAAAGATGAGTGACATTAACTCTAGATGGAAACATTATGGATGTGATTTGTTATTATGCATGTGGACCATATATGGGTCACCAATTGAAACGATGGGCCATAAATTGAAACGAAAGGGTTCTTCCCATCTCAATTTATAAAAGAAAATAAAGGGTTCTTCCCTTCAATTTATAAAAGAAAATTTATAATTTGTGTGTAGGAATTTTAAAGACAATTTTAAAAAGAAAATTCCCACGAGTAGGGAAAGCCTAAAGTAGAATCGGAAAATCAACATTATCCTAGTTTACAATCAAATCAAAATTGTTACAAAGTTGAGGCAGTCTATCACCATATTCATAATGTAAACAGATATCTTGCTACCCTTGTATGTATAACTTTATCAAAATCCCAGTCTACCACAATATTCACGAGTAAACAAATGTCTCACCACCATATTCATGAGTAAACAGATATCTCACAACCCTTGTCCAGCATTGTCGTATCAGTTATCAAAATTATTTCAGACAAGAGTTGAAAATATACAAGTAATTGATAAATGCTAACTAAATCTACCCTTAAGTTATGCCAAGAAAGAAAAACACAAAACATCCTTCAAATTGGGATGAAGGATGAACGCAAAACATAACTCCAAATAGAGGCGAATTCAAAACGTCAGCCCACAATACTACTTGAAAATATATGTACTAGCACCTTCTATATTTGCTCAAAAAGAAAATAACACCTTTTAAATTGCTCAAAAGGAAGAAAAAAAACACACAAATTTCATGTGAGAGGTCATTGGCAAGGGCATTAATCTTCAAGATCCACAAATTTCATCCGAGATGACATTGCTGAGGCATTAATCTTCAAGATCCAAATCCATATCAAAATAACACAGTACAGCAAAGAAATGCAGCGGAAAATATCATATCAAAATAACACAGTACAGCAGAGAAATGCAACACAGTACAACAAAGAAATGCAGGGCGTAAAATATCACAATTAGCATCTTTCATAGTGCTCAAAATGAACAAAAAATCATCTGAGAAGACATTGTTGAGGCATTAATCTTCGAGATCCATATCAAAATAACAGAGTGCAGCAGAGCAATGAAGGCCGGATAATCAATCCTCCTGGTTTGGATTCAAATATTATATTAAACTCCTACAAGCAAAGCATCAGAACATCTAATTTGTTTCTAACAAATTCAAAGAAATTAACCCTCCAAAATGGCATGGTGCCCTACATCTTGCAAGAAAAAGATTAACAAAATCTAATAACTATTTCCTACTTCAAAGCAATTAACCCTCCAAAATGGCACCCTGCTCTATATCTTCTACATTAAAATATTTTCCTACTTCAAAGAAATTAACCCTCCAAAATGGCACCCTGCCCTATTATCTTCTACATTGAATATTATCAGATCATGGAAATGTCAGTTGAACTCTTACTAGAACATCTGGCAGTTTGAAGCGCGAAGCACAAGTTCCTTGATAACATGTTCACTATGTCGACCAAACACTCTGATGCATGCCTCCGTGGCTTGTTCTGATAGATATCTTGTAATAGATGCTTGATTTTCATCCAGCATGCAACGCTTAGCATCTTCTAAATGTTTGGCTACCATGAACAGAGTTCGAATGTCCCCCGGCACAGTGTTTTGAATTGTTTTCATGATTTCCATTCCGGAAGGAGCGCAGTCCTCCAACGTTGTGGAGAAGAACACGTTCGACGGCCTTCCTACAAAATAGACACACACAAATGACGCACGAACCCAATTCTTTTCTTCGGTTTTCAACTCGGGGAAACTCCTAATAACCTCTTCCAACTGTACAAAAAGCTCTGCAGTACTTTTATGGCATGCGCTAAGCTCAGCGTCGAAATCATAATGCAATTGAAGAGTAATTGCAGTTATGATTTCCTCCATTACATTGCCAAGCAATCTCCCAAATTCTCTGTTTATGGGCTCCAGAAGTGGGCTCAGAAATTCCTCCAATCTGCATCTGTTGCAGTTGCATTTGAAACCCCAACACTCGCACTTAGCTTGGCGCTGCGGCAAGGGTACAAGAGTATCGAAGTAAGAAATGGTTATCTCTTCTCCTCTCTGGATGGGCTTGGACGCGTGAATAAACATTGCAGTTTCCATTTCCAGACAGGTTGAATTCGGCAAACAGGAATGGTTAATGAAAGACGGCAGTATCCAGAGACCCCTAAAATATTTATGGTCTGAGCGGCGCAGTCCCGATTCATAAGCTCCAGAGGATGAGTTTCGACTTATCACATCCCGGATACGATTAACATCGACCTCGAAATTTTCATTTCCCTTTCCACGGTACATTTCGTCGTCTGGTCTAAATAGATCCATGGCCTGAGCATGGAAGCTGTCTGTGGTAGAAGAAACATCTAAAATATAAAGTTGCCGGAGCAATCTTTGGGATTTTCTGGCAGCGCATACGACTTCCGCGACAAGATCTTCTTGAGAGGCTGTAAGAACTTTTCCCTGGTGGTTCACGTTCAAGAACATAGGTAAATTAGCATTCTCCTCATCCTCATTAACAACTGCGACAGCGTTGCTTACGAGCAAAAGCTGCCCGGTCGCAATGTCTTCTGTGGCGTAAAGTCCTCGGCCGCGTCCGTCTTTGGTCATCTGGATCTCCACAGAGCCGACGAAATCGGCGATCTCCGGAGGAGAAGAGCACCGTCCAAGCAGGTAAGCGGAGATGTCATACTTACCATTCCGGCTCTGGGCATAAAAAGTCTTCGCCTGACATAAAATATCTTTTATTTGCCTGCTCCCGGGGCTTACTCTGTCCGCTTGCTCCAAAAATTCACATGCTGCCGCATAGTGCTTCAACCCGACCAGAGCGCGGCCTTTCCGATAGAGAGATTTCGGATGGTTGGGATCGATCCCAAGGGCCTCTTCGGAATCCTCAAGTGACCGCTTGAATTCCTTCAGCTGCAGCCATGTCTCTGCCCGGTTGGAATACGCGTGCAGAAGATTGGTACTGATGTTCTTATTGTCATTCAACACTCTCTCCTTGAGCTGAAGGTGAGTGGCGTCGATGCATTTTGTATAGTTCTCAGCGGCTGCTTCCCATTTTTTTTCTCCGAAGCATCTGTTGCCCCTCTTCCTCATCTCCTCCACGTTCACACCCAACAGCTTCTCCTCAGTCACTATCTTATGGACGTTGGCAGGTTTGTCCACAAAAATAAGAATACTGCCGTCAGCGGCTCGTATAAGGTAGGGCTCCTTGACGGCCACCCTGGCTCCTCTGGGATAAAGTTTCTTTATATCCGCAATCTGCGAGTTGGCAGCCGTGTAGTGGATTGCCAGCCTGACCGCGCGACCATTATTGTCCTCGAGCAAGGTCAGTATCCTGCCTCTTCTAAGCGACTCAACGCACAGCGTTCCATACACCACCCGGCCATGGTGGACTTCCCCAACCTGCAGCTCAGTGAAGGAAATAGGATTCAATTGTTGCAGGGGAATGGAAGAATCTGAGCTCCCACTGCTGCGGGTGTCTATGAAATGGAAGCGTAATGTGCCTCCCGCTTCGTCGTCCTCTACCATGTGGGCGAAATGGTCTAAATCGTGGAGTTGGAGGAGTGCTCGCTTGTCGAATCTCTCGGAGGCTAATCTCGCAAGCGAGACCGTCAGGTCACCCAGCTTGTCTACCAGCATGTCAACCAGCAATTTCTCCGCCACCAGATTCTTCACCATCAACTGATTCTTCATCCTTAGACGCCTCAGTCGTATTCTTCGGAGACTTATCCGCGCCATTGGTTCTAAACTTCCCTTTTCCACCACCCCCGCTCTTTTTTCTTCAAGAACAAAACACGTTAGCAGTCTAGGAAGGTCCGGACAAGAAAAAACGTAACAGTCTAGGAAGGGCCGGAGTTTGATAGCAGGCTTTTTCTCGACGCAAGTGTCATGTAAAGGTAAGGATTCGAAACGATAGATCCCTTTAATTTTATACTGCAAGGATCCATAAAACCCCTAATTTTATAATGAAGATAAGGCGGTTGGAGTCAGGCGGTCATTATATGGAATTTGAGGGCTGCATACTTGCGTGCGATAATAACTTTCCACGTATCTGTTTCTACATTAATTAGGTATGTCCACGCATAACATTCGATAAATGCCAGATACATGTGTAATGATTGAAGTTTGAATTTTGGACCGCCATTCTATTTTCACAATCGACCTTCCATTAATTACAAATTTCATTTAATTAATCTCCAAATACGATCGGAGCGGAGTTGTCTTTAGTACGACTTACGACTTTTTGGAGTTTAAGGAAAAAAATTGAGGTAATATCTTGGTTTTTGTTATTTAAACTGATTTTTTGATTTTATATATGAATTCAGCGTTTTCAAAAATCCCAAGGCCATTTCTATTGTGCAAGATCAACAATCAAACTTCTCTTTTGAATGAATTCTTGCTGGATTTTAAAGAAATTACACACACTTGACAAAGTTGCACTGAAGACTACTCAAATACGATCATTTGTTTTTTAATCAACATTTCATTAATTACAAATTTCATTTAATTCATCTCCAAATCCGATCACTTGTTTTTTTTGTCTTACAGTGATTTTATAAACTAATATTATCATAAACGCTGAGTTTTTTAAAATTGATCACGACTCTACCTTTATATTAGTCGAATTAAAAAAATGAATTTTAGACATGATCAAAGTTTTACACTGGATATAGGCGAAAAGCTTACTAGGTCATGCACTGATATGGAATTTGACCTTCTTCTTTTTTTCAGAGAGAAAAAAACGTTGTTTTATATTGGTATATATAAGAACAATACATTTGATCAATCAAATATCCTTCACAAAAAGGCAACAGCGATGAGGAGGCTTGAAGCCCCTTTTAGCATGACATAAACCGGGATCCTGGCATGAGCTATGAGTTTTGATATTATTTGTCATTATGCAAAAACCAAAGTACCTATTAAACAATAGTAACTGAAACTCTATGTTAGATGTCGAGATACCATAAAATGTGCTTGAGGCAATCCAGAGCGAGATCGATAACTAAACACCAGACTACAGAAACAACTGTGCAATGAGACTAATGCCGGCCCGCTTATGGTAGCATATCCCAGATTTTGTTGAAATGAAGGATCTCTTTTGTAGATCTATCCATGCATTAGGTCTAGATGATTGAAATCGGCTCGCTAGCTCTTATAACAGGGTCACTTGCACAATTTGAACAGGCTCGCTTGTATCCAAAGATCAAGCTCGCTAGTATCCAAAGATCAGGCTCGCTTGTCATTACTGGCTCGCTTGTGTTATGTGCATGTACAAAATTGAAGGACAGACATATCTCGAATTGTCCAAAATTTGATAAAACAAAATAGGTAGGATCTTGACAAGGTGCCTTGCCCCCAAAGATCACGGAATCGGAATGTCGTTGGTCCACACCTTCTTGTTGAGCTTGTACTGTGAAACCTGTAATACTCCAAATATCATATCCATCGCTCACTTGGAGAGCCCATCAGCTCTAGTATTCAATTCCCTATATATGTGAGTAATGGGGTGGGGGCGGGGCGGGAATTTAATCGCTCCCAAAGGAGCTTGGCACGCCTGAACCATCCATGAGAAGCAATCATGGAACTCGTAGCATGTCCAAGCACAGTATCGATGACCAGCTTGGAATCTCCGTAAACCGAGACCCCTTGTAGACCCAGATTCACAGCTGCGTTAAACCCACACCATATGGCCATAAGCTCGGCCAGATTGTTGGTGCCCTTCCCTCCGTTCCAACATATTTCAATCCTTTCGTCCTCAGATAATTTTAACCATGCTCCACACCCCATAATCCCCCCCCCCCCCCCGGCGAGCTCCATCAAAGAAAATCGCCGGAAGGGAGATTGGGTGAGGTCTATTCCGCTTAGATCCATCCTGTATCAACGGAGAATGAGGCCTCCTATCCCGAATCCAAGACATGATAGCAAAGTATGTGTGATGTAATTGAATGGGCACATTCTCAAATATAAATGTGTTCCTGCATCGCCAAACTTCCCATACAAAAAAAGAATGGAAGGGATCTGAATTCACCCAAGAGCCTATCCCACCTATGTGCTACTTCAATAAAACTTGTAGGAGACCATGCACCGTCCAATAAAGGCTTACAGAACAGTGACCAAAGATGGGCAGTCCATGGACATGAAAAGAAAATGTGACTGATGGATTCTTCCTCCATCCTACAAAAGGAACATCTGCTAGGACCATGAAATCCCTTACGTCTTAGCCTATCCCAAGTAAGAATCCTCTCCCTCCACATTAGCCATCCAAAGAGAAGGATCTTGGTAGGAATTTTCCGCTTCCAGAATTCAACGAATCCCATGTTCATATTGGAGCAAGTATCAAAAAGAGTTATGTTGAAATATACCTGTTTGACAACAATGTTTCCATTCTTAATGTCGCCTGCCTAGGTCAGGGTATCACCAGCCCTCTCATAAGAAAGCCTAGCCCATTGGAGCCCCTCCCGATATTTCATCCACTCCTGTCCATCAGAGCCGATAAGGTTGAGTTGTCCCATCGTTTTAAATATCAGGGCAGAATGATGCCAGCGACTTATCAATTGACCAATATAAAAAATGCCTCTGTTATTGAAGATATGCAGGAGTCTTGTACTCATGAACAGTATTTCAAGAGCCCCCAGTGATTTCTCCCCACTCAATCTGATTTTGTAACCACAGCCAAACTTCCATACCAGACCCTCAGAGATGATGTGATGCACTTTCTTGAAACTGCTCCAAATCACAGATCTATTCCTAGGGAAGGAGATATGCTTTTAGTATAAAAACCGCAAGGCATCGACGGGTAAGTATTTAGCCGATATGATCTCTGCCCATATACCTCCCCCAGTCAGCGCTCGCCAAAGAGATTTGGTGAGCAAGGCATCATTAAACGCACGCGTATTCTAAAGAGTCAACTAATTTTGGCAGGAATTTGAGCTTCGATGATAATAATTTTCGGCTTTTTCTAAAGAGTCAACTAATTTTAGCAAGATTAAGATAAGAAGTGGTTGAAATTTTTGAAATTCTAAATTTTAGCTATAAAATTTCAAAATTTTAAATGCTCCAAAATTTTTAATAGTATTGAATTTATTTTTACAATCAAAAAATATTCAAACAATTAGAATATTCTTATTTTTTTATTTTATTTTTAACCAAATTCCAACCCAAAAAAATTCTAATAGATCATCTCCGCCAATTTGTAAAATCCCTATGCCAATTTGTAAAATCCCTAAACAACGCCATAATTTTCCATACATCTGCATCTACATTAATTGTGTATATGAACGGGTTGCCATTCTATTTTCACAATGGACATTTCATAACGTTAATTATAAAGTTGGGAAAGTTGTATCTAGTTTGCAATTGAAGGTACCGTGAGAATATAGTTTTGGGTACAGTTTCTGATATATTTCTATGTGTAATGCTGTTTACTTCAGCGTTAAAATAATTTAGTTTGTTAAATATGTAAGAAATGATCTTAGTGACTATTGTACATATTTTATTTAATAGGAAAAATACTTTTTTATTATTTTTCTGAAAAATAAATGTTAATTGTAAAGTTTTTTTAATTTAATTTTTATCTTCCAAAAATGTAATCTTTTTGTTATTTGTTATTATTTTATTATCGTAAAATACAAAAAGTCAATTGTCATAATTTTATAAATTAGGTTATTAATAAAAAAATTGTTTAAAAATTTCAAAAAAACTAATTTTATATTTAATTGAATTAATAAAGATATTTAAAATATAATTGAAGGATTAAGTTAGAAATATGTGAAAATTTAGTGCATGGTATTATGATGATGATGATGGTTAACGTCCTTTGAGACCAAACTTTGGTTTATCGGACCTAAAGAAATGAAATATTTAGTTTGTTTTAAAATTGTACTCCTATGCTCAAAGAGCTTGGAGAGAAGACCAAACTTTGGTCTATCAGACCTAAAGAAATGAATTATTTAGTTTGTTTTAAAATTGTACTCCTATGCTCAAAGAGCTTGGACAGAAGTGTTCCGAGCTCACTATAATTTTGACATGTTAAAAAGCTAGGAATGTAGGTATTGCAACAAAGATTATGAAACTAGGATCTAATGTGAGTGTACGTAGGGCACTCTAAAAGGAAGTGATTTTCATCCTCAATATTCATATTCTCACAGAGATGGCACATCCTTTCCACCCATGGTGTTTTAGGAACTGCCCAACGACCTATTTCACTATGGAGCTGAGATACTTTTGATCTTCTAGAGTAGGGTTGATGACCTCCTTATAATATCTTAATTTTCTTTTAGCCTCTAAACCTTTCTCACACCACATGTTCTCTTTAAACTTAGAAGTAACAATATTTTTAATGTTATTAATATTTTTCAATGAAACATTTTTGTTGATCTCCCAATGGTTTAACCAGGCCTTGGTATCTTTATACCAACCTCTTTTGAGCCTTACGTGGTTTTGGCTGGAATTTAAAACTAGCTTAGGAAGTCTATGGTCTCCCATGTTACTGATTTTGTGCTTATACAACAAGAGCCTAGTCATAGCTAGGCTCTCTGTAGGTTTTAACCCTGTACAGAAATTATCTGCAAACGAATCTTAAAAACATAAAATAAACAGTAGCGAGAGCATAAAACATAAAACAGATAAACACAAAGATTTTCCCCTAGATCCCTAATCGAGACGACTAGCTTGATTTTTCATTATATTCTTTTTAGTGTTACAACACATATATACATGTCGAAGCATACATAAACCCCAATCCATTATCCCTGGATTAGAAAATAACCGTAGTTCCCTTGATCGGATCTACAAAATACTAGGGGCCGAAAACCATCATGCCCCAAGACCATGTGCAAACCCATGTACAAAACCATGGGCAAGTCCACCCATCGGAAAATAAGGACCAAAACAAATTTTCGAGGCACTGCCTCAGACCCCGACAAGGGGGGCTATCGCCCCCCCTGTTACCCCCCCATGCGTGACTAGTTGTGGAAAGAATATAACACAAACCCAACATTCTCCCACTTATTGTTTTCTTTCCGCGGGGGGCCACATGATAGCTAAGTCATTAGCCCAACTTTGCAACACCCATTGTTTCTCTACACCAAGAGAACTTTTGAGTGCTCACAGACTTTTTCAATGCATCTGCAACATTCTTCAAAGTGTCCACCTTTACCAACAACACCCTTTTAGCTTCAACCATATATCTCACAAAGTGATATTGAACATCAATGTGCTTTGTCTTTGAATGATAAGCATGGTTCTTAGCCAAGAAAATTGCACTTTGGCTATCACAGTCTATTCTTATAGCTTGTTGCACCAACCCCATACTTGAACACAATCTCTGCAACCAAAATGCTTCCTTGCTTGCATGAGTGGCTGCCATGTATTCTACCTCTATAATTGAAAGAGCCACTACATAATGTCTTTTACTCATCCAACTGAATGTACCTCCAAGTAGGCTAAACACATACCCACTTGTAGATCTTCTTTGGTCCAGATCTCTAGCCCAGTCTGCATCAACAAAACCACGAATGTCCAACACTCTTTCCAATCCTGGTCTTCCCTGGTAGCACAAGCCATAATCACTAGTGCCATGCAAATATCTGAAACCCCGCTTCACTGTTGTCCAATGCTCCTTCCCTGGGTTTGACATAAACCTGCTCAATACTCCAATCGCGCATGTGCAATGTCTAGTCTTGTTGTGTAACCAGCTCCAAAAATAGAAGAAAAGAGATATCAACGCCTTAGAAATGAGCCACTTCGAGGGGGCAACCTCCAATACATTACATAAATGAACAATTCTTGGATGATACAATTTACAAAACCTCCTTTCTATATATAGGAGTCCATAGGGCCATAATGTAATCCTAGTGGGCCACAATGTAATCCTAGCCGACCTAACAATAATAATTTAAGGGCACAATAATAACAAAATGGGGGTTCCAAGGGTACAATAATAACAATGAAGGGTTTACACTAACAACAATAAGGCACTATACTAGTAATATAGGGACCTAACTTGCCCCTCTCCTTCAAAAAAGTGTTGTCCTCAACGCTTGAGTAGCTCTGGGTGCTTCTGTATAAAATTCTCATCCTCCCATGTAGAATCTTCAGTGGGTAAGTTCTTCCACTTGATGAGATACTCTGAAATTGATCGATTTCGTAGCTGTCGAGTTCTTGTTTCCATGACCACTTCAGGTTCCAATATGATTTTTCCTTCCTCATCAAGTTTTGGCAATATTGTTTGAACTGGAAGATTTTCACATATAACCTTCTTTAAGCATGAAACGTGGAAAACTGGATGTACTCGTGAAGAAGCATGAAGCTTCAATTTGTATGCCATAGTACCAATATTTTGCAACACCTTGTAAGGACCATAGTACTTTGGCGATAATTTATTATCCTTCTTAGCTTGCTTGAGGGACATTTGTTTGTATCGTTGTAGCCATAAAATACCCAATCTCCTACATCAAAACTTCTCTCACTGCGATGTTGATCTGCCTGTTGTTTCATTCGATTTTGTGCCAAATTCAGGTTATCCTTTAAGAGTTGGAGAACTTCTTGCTAATGCTCGATGTGATCTTCCACTGCTTGAACCTTCGAATTTTTCCTTAAAGATGATGTGATCGATGGTGGATGATATCCATAAAGTGCCATAAATGGGGTCATTTTTGCTGCAGTATGGAAGGAAGTGTTATACCACTATTCAACGAGAGGTAACCACTTGACCCATTGTGTTTGTTTATCAGATACAAAACAACGAAGATATCCTTCCAAACATTTATTTACTATCTCAGTTTGACCATCAGATTGAAGATGATAAGATGAGCTATGAGCTAATTGAGTACCCAAACAAGAAAATAACTCCGTCCAAAAATTTCCAGTAAAAATGGGATCTCTGTCGCTCACAATAACCGTTGGGCTTCCATGTAGCTTTTGAATTCTGTCCATAAATGTAGTAGCAACTGTACTTGCTTTAAATGGATGAGATAATGCACAAAAGTGTGCATACTTCGTAAGTCTATCAACTACCACCATGATGACACTCTTTCCTTCGGACTTAGGTAAACCTGTGATAAAATCCATTGAAATCTCCTCCCAACGTTGACTTGGAATGGATAAAGGTTGTAGAAGTCCTGGGGTCTTAATTGTTCCCACTTTATTCTGCTGGCAAACCAAACATTCCGCCACAAAATTTTGAATATCAGATTTAAGGCCATCCCAAAAAAATTCTTTCTTCACCCTGTGGTAAGTTTTTAAAAATCCTGAGTGTCCTCCTAAAGGAGAAGTGTGCAATTCCAGAAGAATCTTTGTTTTAGTTGGGAATTCTTACAAAGATATAAGCGATCTTTGTACCATAAGGAATCATTTTTCCAACTAAATGTATCAGATGTACTAGGATCTTGCTGCAACTTTTGAATGAGTGTTCATACATCTTTGTCCTTCTTCCATTCATCTCTTGCTTCAGTTATCCAATCTGGTTGGATAATAGAAATGGCACAAAGCAATGCTTCCACCTCTTCATTCTTTCTTGAGAGTGCATCTACAACAACATTAAGCTTTCCTTTTTTGTAGATTATTTCAAAGTCATAACCCAACATCTTTTTGACCCATTTTTGCTGCTCTTCTGAAGATAGTCTTTGTTCCAAAAAGTGTTTAAGACTATCATGATCGGTTTTTACCTTGAAGTGTCTTCCCATTAGATAAGTTCGCCATTTCTTTTGTAATAACCCTGCACTGAGAGTTCTAGAATTTGTACCTATTTGAACTTTTGTTTAAGTAAATCAGATCTTAATAAGACATTGAAAGGATATAAATTGAAGTTTCAGCTTGCATAATTAACCTAACCTATATGTAGAAGAATACCTGAAAATCAACACAAACTTACGAATCCTGAACTTGAAGCGGCTGAAGATTTGTTGGTGATGTACTGAACAGAACAGATTACTGGGGCAATCGAATCCTCCCGTCCAAATCCGGGACTAATCCCAGACCCAGAGGGTGTCCCCTCTGTCCCCCGTGCCCAGATTTCCAAGAACAAGAGACTCCTCCCCAAACACTGCAAGCCGGCATTTCCTTCCTTCTCCTTTCAGCAGAAACCATTTCTTCTCCTCCAAGAAAACATTCCCCCCCTTCTCCTCCATACCACCTCCTTTAAATAATCTCCTTCCACCGCCTCTAACTTCCTGAAGTCTTATCCTTATTAATGATGATATTTTATGTATTTATGGTGGTATACTTTTCATTATGTTTGGATATGAATATAATCTAAACAATCTTCCTCCACCGCCTCAAACTTCCCGAGGCCTTACCCAACCTTAAGTTTACATTAAATGTTGTTATAGTGGGTGATCCCCATTAATGTGCTTACGTATACATATTTATAAAGGTGGGATTTTATTTAAGTACCTTTAATATAAATCTTTAATATCGCATACTCATTTTAACTTAAAGATTCATTAACTTAAGGATTTTAACTTTATTACTTCATTTCTTTTATTACCTTATTTCATAAAATTTTATATTTAGTTGAATTTGATATAAAGTCTGAAATCTTAATATTAAGTCCCCAATCTTTGTAATCTTGATATTAGGTGGGCGTACTAGTGCGATGTGGACGGTATAGGCAGGTGTAGCTATCAAATGCCTATATCGTTCACACGCTAATATTGTTTTGGGAATAACAGGGGAATGGGTCGTTACATACTTCCTCCCTTCAGAAAACTTTGTCCCGAAGTTTATGGTTTTATATACTCAGATTAATATTGTGTTTTTAGAGATTAGGGTGATTGTAGAATGCCTGTGTTTTAAGATTGAATTTTCGTTTTAAATGAGTATGTATTGGTAATTTAATTGTTACTTCCCATCTTCACCGAGTCTCCAAACTATTCTAAAATCATCCTATCCTTCCTAATCTCTTCCACTTCCATCCTAGCCGTCCTCTACAGGAATATGCCATGGCATCAGTTTTACTGATCCATTCATAGACCTCAATGATGTCAGAGTCGATTACGTCGACCTGACATGCTTGTAGGCATCCGGCAGTCATCATCACACGTCTAGGGGAGCGTGACTCACACAGTCCTCCCATGACTCCAGGTATTGGAGGATAAACAGTGGGCAACACTTCCACTCCTCCCAGCAGGACCAGGGTCAACACCCTATCTTGGGGTCTCATGGAGTCTCAATTGTTCTTGGAAATCTGTCATCACGTAGATTGTCCCAGTAATCTGTTTTTCTGCATGATACTCACTGGTACATAATCTGCAATGTAAACACTCGCACACATATTACAGCATATGCATCTTATATTGCTCATAACCAATTGTTACCCATATAACAACTTCTACACATTCAAAATACTTTGATACATATGATATCAATCCTAGAATTTATAAAAAGAAAATTTGCTCACAAAGATATCAATATGTTCAATAAAATTTCTCATTTCAGATGCTGCTTCGGTTTAGTTTATTCGTTCTAATTATGACGCACTGCTTTAATCATTTTCGTTCTATATACCCCTATTTTCACTTTTCATATTCACAATGTAGTTACACTTTTATTCCCTTTCTTTGAATCATTTTTTTGAAATGCAATGAAATAATTCGATAGATATTTTCATCTATAATGTCTAATCTATAATTTCACATTCTTGAAATGTTAATTTAAATGCCATATTTCATACTGGTGTCCATGCCCTAGTAAATTTAAATAACAGCATATATATCCTATATCACTAAATTGAAGTAGCATCCTATCTCTATGGGTATTCATGTATCAGGGGTAAAATTCATCCTTACGAGATCATTCAAAATAAATTTTATAAATTCATGGATAAACTATGACCACTCTTTATACATGACCAGAAAGCTGTGTGATTATGATTACAAAGCGGTAAGTTGGGCTAGTATGTGATTATGTCATACTCTTCATAGCTAATAAAATCAATGGGAATCAGTGAAGATAGCTGATATATTTAATGAAGAATATTGAACCTTTACCCTTAACTCTATATTAGTACAATACTACCTTGTTTATTATGTAACATGGTGAGAGATGAACCTCTATACTAAAAGAGCTTTTATTGCCATTACAACAGGTTAACCACTGTGAATCCATTGAATAGTATAGCTTATATAATACTGACCTTACGAACATGTAGACTACTAGAATCTTATAGCAAGGCCGAGTATCACTATGTGAAATAGGTGAAGCAAGAAGGTCTCTTTTATATACGAGTAGATGCTATATCAGATAGGATTCAACCTTTATCAAGCCTATGAATGCCATTACTCCTATCCTTATTCCTACTTAACTGGTGAATGGTATCGGTTTATTACGGAATCACTTAGAGCACTTGAAACCCTGCTTTTATACGTGAGCTCTAGTCCAAATAACTATGGTATTACACTCAGTAAGCTACGAAGATCATATGGTTCACTGTCACTCATATATTGCACTTACTCTAATTATGGTTATACACTCCTTGTTATTACCAAATATACGTGTTACTTTAAGCTTATTGATCACTATTTATTATGGATTATTTTTAATTATAACTATTGTTATAATCACAACTGTAATCATTGCATAGAATAGTTCATTTTCATCAAGTAGAGTTGCTATCAACACCTCTTAGGCCTGATCTCTGCACCATTCATCCTTGCACCTGAAATAGATAACTTTTGTACAGAATTGATAGACTTTCTGTTAATGTTTGGATTTTTGAGTAGTTCTACAATACCAAGCACGACTATCATAAAATTTCTCTCTAAATGATAATGCCTAAAAGAGATAGCCACTACAAACAGTTACTCAAAAGCTGATCGATGTTCAGGTTCATGATAAAGCTACAAAATTGCTGAATATTTCTTCTTTTGTTCTCCTCTTGTCTCGGCTAGATCATTGAGTGCTTTATCATGATAAATGCACTCATAGGTTTTCTTTCCTGTGTCCTAGTATGTCTCTCTGCAACAAAAATGGAAAATAGTTTTGTTAATTCTCTTAATTGATGAATCCCATTGTCAAACTTAAAATTAGCTTTATATCGCTCCTTATCGAGTTTCATAACCTAATTTATTATTAATTTTGAGTTTCCTTCCTAAATTCGCTGCTATATGTTGATTTAATGCTATCTTAAGCTCTTCCTTTGCTGCAATTGCCTTGCCAAAGTAGAAGCGTCTCATATACGTAGTGTATAAAGAGAAATTGTATCTCTTTCTCTTCCTAAGAAATAAGAACCTGTAATAAGCCTACATTTTAATATCTTAATATTAATTATACGGCATTCTTAATCTTTTCTCCTAGGTGATTTAAGGTATCCAGGGATCCGTATTACTTGCAGGTCTTTACTCTTAACTTTAGTTTCCTTCAATTTTTATATTTTACCTTGCATTTGAGACAACTGCGATTTCTAGATGGTTTGATTAGCTTTACTGTCAGCCTAAACACACCTTCCCTCCCGAGGCATTAAAGGGAATTTGTCCCTGTTATATTACAAGTTAGTGTGGCGGCTTCGAAGTGACTTCAAATGGGCAGATATCATAGTGAATAGATATCAACTCCAATAGATTACCCACTTCAACTAGAGCATACCATAGTTTCAATCTGCTAAATATATTTGTTAATTTAAAGGAAGCATCTTCAGTGAGGAAATCTTTGAAAATCCTGGCTGCCTCCAATCCCAACTCCTGGGCACTTAGATCATCTTTAGTCACGAGATTCTTTGCTTTGTTTGTAAATGAACAAATGGAAGCGGTTTTATAGCGTCTTTTGGAGGCACTATTTCCTTCACTCTGCTAACAACAGGCCCGCAATTAAACTGCCCACAACTAATACATAGTATGTACAATGAGTGACAGCTGGAAACTTAAACATGAAGCTCGGAACGTTTTTCATATCCAAAAGAAATAGATTTATTACCGACTGGGGTACAGATTAGTATGTAATTATTACATGGAGATAATATATTGGCAATTAATAATAAGAGCGATCATCCAACTCCTCTTCCAAGATTACACGCTGACAGGATTACATAGCCCGGGACCCACCCTGTTAGTGCCAATCCTCAAATACATCACCCATCAGTTGATAGTCCCCGTCATCTTACTCACTAAAATGTCACCACCATGTCAACAACAACAAAAATGAACAACTCTTTTCCTTTTATTTCCTATCCTATAATCTATTATTGGGCTAACAACTCATTTGTTGTGTTATTTCTTCATACTCCTTGCCTATTTATAGGTATCAACTCATATATTTCAGATATACGACTCTCTCACCTTTTGTCAGTTTACATTTTCTGCTAATTCATGCACAACTTCTGCTAGGAGTTAATGAGTGAACCTTCGGACAAATTAAGGATCCTTAGGGAGATGAGGAAACATAGAGGAGTTTTGTAATGAAAAAATTAATTTTATTGGACGAAGATGAGCGCAAATGCCTACACAGAAGGACATATCTCCAAGTTAACATACATAAAGGGAACAGATAGTTCTTACAGGAGGAACACTTACAAAATAAATGGTGCATCTGAACTTAAACAGTCATCCTAGGAGCTACATGAACTTTCCAAGCCTGTAATAAAATTGCCTACAAAATTAAGTATCCATCAATTATCTACTCTTGCAGTAATTTACACGTACTGTTATCCAAGACTAAGTTCAAAAAAAGTATTACATCAATTCAAACCGGCAATCATATTATGTATTTATTATTATGTAGAAGTAGCTTGGTCTGGACTCTGAAGTGTAAAAGTAGTAGTAGCATTCTAGCATCAAGATTCTGTGACAACACCAACTTTCTCCATAATTTTAAAACACATTGTCTCACATCAGTTGTGGAGTCTTAGTCTGTTGGGAATGGTCTATTGTATATCAGTGAGGTGTTATTTCCCTCTTGGTATACCCAGGAAATGTTTTCCTGAAGACATCCATAATAAAGGTCCAGAAATTCTTTGAAAGCAAAACATAGTCACAAGGCATTTACAGAGTACATAGTTTTGTTCAAAAGAGCCCTCAAAGTGATGCCCTGTTTTTCCTGTCACGCTCAGTGAAAGCAACATTTTATCTACACTCTATACATGAAATAAATCCCCATAGGTTACAAACCTAATGCGTATGCCTTAAATAGTAAACACCTAGGGAACCAAAACTGTTCACTCTGTGGATTCTGAGGTTAATAAATCAGCTAATAGAGCAAGCATGGACTCGGTCTTCTTTCTGTCTTCAAGGATAAACTACTGTATTTCAATTATGCATAGTGTTTCAACGGTTTTATCACCACCCGCATGCAAATATAAAATTTGAGCATGGCTATTTTGATCAAGTACAAACACAAAAGAATCGCCTCTGCCCACCGGGAGACATAATAAAACCACAGCTTAATTCAAAAGTATGAACAGGAAGGTGATTTTTGAAGCTAGAATTTATTTGAAAGTTTCAGACTGATCGAAATATGTTTAGCTGGGCGTCTTACCGATAGTTATGGCGCAGACCTTTTAGTGTTTTTAAAGAAACCAAAATGATGAAATTCCATATAGAGGAGCCCAATCCTTCATCATCGAAAATGTTACGAATTAATTCTGGAAAATATCCGAACTTGTTATATCACTGAAACTGTCTCTGTTGTTTTCACTTATATGCTGATAATCTTTCTACAATTTTATAGTGAAATCACTTCTTTGATGCACTGTGTATTCATTGAAATTTTACAGGCTTATTCTCTGAAATGATCCCACTGTCATAAACCGAAATTTCATCACTGTAGCGTAAAGTTCCTTCTGAAATCTACACCAAATTAGTACCCATGACTAATCTCTGATATTTTGCGAGTTCATGAGACTGAATTGGATGCGAACTGTAATGGTACCAAAGTTATGAAGCCTCCTTGCTATGATGGTACCGAACCTATTTCACTGTAATATGGAATCTTTTCAGAGATTTAGCATCAAAACTTTATACTCATCTTTTAGTGTGGTTGATCGAAAACTTTAATCTCTTCTTGTACGTGATCTGCAGATCTGTCGCCACTGTGTTTGAGAACACCTGAAAGGTAATATTTGAAACTAGCAGACTTGCAATAATGTAGTGTGTTCCATATGTTTATTTAATATATTTTTATATACAAAACTAGCAGACTCCAGATCAGAAGATTGCGTGTTCGATTTACGTCGGGTTCAGTTAAGCGCTTGCCAATCTTATATATATAGACACATGCCGTCCCACCGTTTAACTCTACCATATATATATATATTTTTTACGAAATGGTATTCGGTTATTAAACCCGCGACTGAAGAAAACTTGGTTTTAATGCGGTCTTCCATATGACACACACCCCCCGGCGGCTGACCACGACACCTCAGCGACTGATAGCCTCGGTGCCGAGAGTTCCTTTACGCACGGGTCCCGCTAAGCGGCGTCGGTGAAGTCGGTTATTAGTTTTACGATGGTTTCAACACCTGTATCCATATTGGTATCGGGTCACACTATATACGCTCCGGTCGGTTCCCTTTTAAATAGTCGTGATAACTGTTGCATGCTGCGTTGTGTGATGAGATTTAATTGTGTTACTAGGATTTCCTTCAGCTAGGTGCCTATTCCAGATTTATGTCGGACTGCATTCATTTTCAAGATTATCCCTATCATTTCTAATATTTCTGTATATCTATAACTTTATTATGAAGTAGTTCGAGATAAGTAGTTCGAGATTTTCAAAACTTCTGAAGAAACTTGTACCTTATGCTTAGGAAGGCCATTTCTGGTTTTGTCTAGCACTACAGTCATAGTTAGGGCTTCATTAGATATGTAAAGGTGAGAAATCAGTGGATTGAGAAGAATTCGCCACAGTTATGCAATTTTGCCCAGACAGTCTCAACAAGCCACCAAATTGGACGGGAAAATTTACAGTGATGACTCGAAAGAAATGCACAAGCGTATCTAGGATGCCAGGCAGGAATATCACGAGCTACAACAAGGTGATATGCTATTTGGAAAAGCATCCGAATGCTATATTTAAAGTGACTTGCCACAGAGATAGTATCTTGTTACCTGTGTCAGATAATTTAGCTAAATACAGTTTTTCTAGCTATGTTGCTCTCATTGGTCTCTCTAGCAAAGCTTTGCTATTCAGCCAAGGGTCTATACCATTTTATTTTGGCGAGCACTCGTAACCCTATAAGTCAAAGTTACATACAAACTATCTTGCCAAAGCCCAACTACACCTACCATCATGATTTTTTTTCAATGTTGTTAGAGGATCAATTATATCAATTCACAATTCAAGGATCAATTCACTGCCATCTACAGTCATGTTTTACTTTTCACCGTCATATATACTTTCTATTTTCTACAGTCATTTATGTTTGTGCAAATAGTTTCTTGGTTCATAAAAGTACTCCTCACAAGTTACTATATGTCATCCATGACTGCTAATCTTACTGATATAACGTAAATTTACTAACCTTACACAATAAGGTGACTAGAGATTAGAAAGGTGTGTTTTCCAGTGGACCTGTGGCATTGCTGGCTGGTTTGAATCCACGGCCATTGAGTTTGTGTACCATTGCAACTATCTGCTTACTATTACTCAGCCCAAGGGGCATTCATCTTGTATAGGTGCTAGATCGGAACAAGCAGCTTTATGTGCAGTCTATTTTAACGATAGTCCAAAGTGTATGCCATCCTGTACAATGAGGTCATCAACATTGTCATATTTGAATGCAATTTCTAAAACTAGCATCATTGTTGTTTTAACAACCCTTCACTGAGTCACAACAAGCGTAATTGAGTGCACCAATACTTCTGCATGGGTCTCGAATCCTGTGCTCACTATTATATGTGGTGTCGATGCTATCGGCTTTTGCGGACATAGGAGCATCTCAAAATGGTACAGTTATATGGAATGGAGGCAAGAGTCTGGGAGATTGCTTGACATATTGCTGTAAATCATATTCATCACAGGGTGTTCCATATACCTTCAAACACGGCATTGGTTTGGGGTTAGATTCAAAGGCAAAAGTGGTACTCTGTCATCCATGTTTTAAGTTGTTTTGCCAAGATGCTCAGACGCTGCCCATAACCAAATAAGGGCATCAATCCCCATGGTAATTTAGTCTAGGAGGCATAACGATAAGCCAAAAAGAGTGCAAATAGATGCTTCTATTGATTAATTGGAGGAAGAATTGCGTTATTTCCTGTAAGTACTTTCAGAGTTTCACCTATTATACTGAAAGTAGCGTATGATTGTTCAAGGCTCCTATCAGTTAAATTTATCCTTGATACAACTTGAGGCAAGTGTGCAGATCCAATGAAGTCATGCATGCTTTGCAGGACTGACAGTACATTGATGTAGATTTTGAGCAAAAGAGATTTGATTTTGTAGGTGTAGGTAACTTTGTGAATTGATTTGGTGTTGAGCAAGCCGAACAAAAATGTGTTATTGTAAATTTTGGGTTGTTTGCCGTGATTTTACTGTTTCAATGAATATGAACCAGGATGACAGCGTCCTTTAGAATGAATGTTGAAGCATATTGCTCTTTCTGAATGGCTTATAACACAGTTTTCTTATAATACAGTTGCTAAATTTAAGCTCACAATCTGTTTACCTTCCATAACACCATCTCACTAATAAGCCTGAGAGTTTGAACAGGCTCTGATCTGCATTAACGTTCTTAAATTTTGGGAACAGCCAGAGACTGATTTACACAAGCAGCAGTTTTATAAATGAATTCTTAATGGGCCTATAAGGTCGTAAGAGGGTTTGAAACTGCCCTCTGATACCAAATGTAATAACCCTGCACTGAGAGTTCTAGAATTTGTACCTATTTGAACTTTTGTTTAAGTAAATCAGATCTTAATAAGACATTGAAAGGATATAAATTGAAGTTTCAGCTTGCATAATTAACCTAACCTATATGTAGAAGAATACCTGAAAATCAACACAAACTTACGAATCCTGAACTTGAAGCGGCTGAAGATTTGTTGGTGATGTACTGAACAGAACAGATTACTGGGGCAATCGAATCCTCCCGTCCAAATCCGGGACTAATCCCAGACCCAGAGGGTGTCCCCTCTGTCCCCCGTGCCCAGATTTCCAAGAACAAGAGACTCCTCCCCAAACACTGCAAGCCAGCATTTCCTTCCTTCTCCTTTCAGCAGAAACCATTTCTCCTCCTCCAAGAAAACATTTTCCCCCCCCCTTCTCCTCCATACCACCTCCTTTAAATAATCTCCTTCCACCGCCTCTAACTTCCCGAAGTCTTATCCTCATTAATGATGATATTTTTCTGTATTTATGGTGGTATCCTTTTCATTATGTTTGGATATGAATATAATGTAAACAATCTTTCTCCACCGCCTCAAACTTCCCGAGGCTTTACCCAGCCTTAAATTTATATTAAATGTTGTTATGGTGGGTGATCCCATTAATGTGCTTACGTATACATATTTATAAAGGTGGGATTTTATTTAAGTACCTTTAATATAAATCTTTAATATCGCATACTCATTTTAACTTAAAGATTCATTAACTTTTAAGGATTTTAACTTTATTACTTCATTTCCTTTATTACCTTGTTTCATAAAATTTTATACTTGGTTGAATTTGATATAAAGTCTGAAATCTTAATAGTAAGTCCCCAATCTTTGTAATCTTGATATTAGGTGGGCGTACTAGTGCGATGTGGACGGTATAGGCAGGTGTAGCTATCAAATGCCTATATCGTTCACACGCTAATATTGTTTTGGGAATAATAGAATGGTCACATCTTTATATGCAATATTGTTAACATTTCCTTCTCATAAATAGGTTTTTGTAAATACTTTCCTTGATCGACGACTTTCAAAAGCAATGGGTCTTCCTTCCTGCATTAAAATTGCACCAATTCCATTTCCTGAGGCATCACATTCCACAATAAAGGTTTTTGTGAAGTCTGGCGTAGCTAAGACCAGTTCTAGGCACATTGCCTCTTTAAGATGTTCAAAGGCCTTAGTTGCTTTAGGAGTCCATGAAAATGCATTTTTCTTAAATAATGTTGTTATAGGTGCTGCTATTCTCCCATAATTCTTAACAAACTTTTGATAATACCATGTTAACCAGAGAAATCCTCGCAACTGCTTTATGGTCGTGGGGACTTTCCATTCCTTAATGGCTTTAATTTTGTTAGGGTCTACTTTAACACCCTCGTGAGATATAATATAACCCAAATATTCCACCTCTTGTACTCCAAAAAAACATTTGGATGTTTTTGCATATAATTGTTTCTCCTGCAATAGTTTGAGCACCCTGTCAACATGTTCAACATGATCCTTCCAAGACCTGCTGTAGATTAGTATATCATCAAAAAATACTAGCACAAATTCTCTAAGGAAGGGTTTGAAAATGGAATTCATCAACCCTTGAAATGTAGAAGGTGCATTGGTAAGGCCAAAAGGCATGACCAAAAATTCATAATGACCCTCATGAGTTCGAAATGTTGTTATTGGAATATCTTCAGTCTTCATTCTAATTTGATGATATCCTGAACGAAGATCCAACTTGGTAAAATAAATTGCTCCATGTAATTCATCCAATAATTCATCAATCACAGGAATGGAAAATTTATCTTTAATGGTGAGCTTATTGAGCTCCCTATAATCCGGACACATTCGCCATGATCCATCCTTCTCGTGTACCAATACTACAGGAGCAGAGAAAGAACTTTGACTAGGTTGAATTATACCCGCCTCTAACATTTCTGCAATCATACGTTCAATTTCGCTCTTTTGGAAGTAAGGATATCTATAAGGCCTGATGTTTGGAGGAACACTTCTTGGAATCAAATGAATAGCATGATCATGATCATAAATAGGTGGGAGTCCTTTGGGAGTTTCAAACACCTTGGAATGATTGTCCAAGACTTGTTGGAGATCTGCAGAAATAGATGATTTTGATGTCGGAACTTCTAGTGAGCATAATTGTGCAATTACGCCTCGTTGTTCTTTCTTTAGAAGCTTTTTCATGACATTAGAGCTTAATATCCTTCCCGGCTTCCCTTCAATACCCCGTAATTCGACTTCCTTTCCTTCTGAAAAAAATTTCAAGAAAAGTTCTTGAAAATTAAAAGCTACCGTCCTCAAAGATTGTAACCATTGTACTCCTAGTACAACATCAGCACCTCCCATAGGAATGGAAAGCATTGGACTAGTCAATACATATTCCCCCATGGTTAGCTTGATATTATGGCATTTCCAAGAGCAATTTATAGTTCCTCCATTTGCAACCATCACTTGGAATTCTGGTGCTGGGTATAGGAAACAATTTAATTCCTTGGCTACCTTACAATGAATAAAATTATGGGTGCTACCTGAATCAATCAACGCTATTACCTTTTTCTTCTTGATTTGTCCTTCTATCTTGAGAGTTTGAGGAGTGGTAATTCCTGCCAGTGCATTACATGATATGGTCAGATTCATTTCTTCATCTTCTAGGGCTGGTTCCTGGTGTATATCCTCTTCTTGTTCATTTTCTTCTTCCTCTTCACAATCTATGTAAAATAATTTCTTCTCAACACACTTATGACCTTTAGTGTATTTGCTATCACAACTTTAGCAAAGCCCTTTTGCTCTTTTTTCTTCCAATTGTTGTGGTGTCAACCTTGTAGGTTGTGGAAATCTAGGCGTAGCAACACTTCCTTCTTTATAGAATTGAGTAGTAGGCTTCCTTGTCGCCATTATTTTACATTCAACTTTTCTTGCCAACCTGACTGCCTTCTCCAATGAATCTGGTTCCAAAACGCGAACTTCATGTTGGATATTATCCTTTAAAGTGCCTATGAAGAGATTGATTATGTGTTCCTCTGGAATATCAGTTACCCTTATATTCAATTTTTGGAATTCCTTAATGTGCTGCACCACTAAACCCTTTTGTTTGAGATTTATCAATTGGCTAAAGAAGGTGTTGCTCTTTGTATCCTCATAATGTGCTATCATTTCTTCCGTAAAAATTGACCAAGTGACAATTTTTTTACGGGAGCAAAGCCACCGATACCATACAAATCTATTTTGTTCTAAATGTAAAGTTGCAATGCGTACCTTTTGTGTGTTTTGCACGTTACGGAGATCAAAATATTGCTCCATCTGTAGTATCCATGTTACAGGACTCTTTCCATCAAACTTCCTCATATCCATTTTTGGAATATGGTGGTTCTTCCCACCAACATTAGAGTTTATGAAATCACGATTAACATTGATTTTGTTCTCATCATGAGGTTCTTCTACTATCTTTTCACCATTAGGAAACATTTCTAACATCTTTGTCAAACCTTCCATATTCATGCTTTAGATCATTCTTCATGTTTTCCATGTTGTATTTCCTATGTCATCCATTTTAGCTTCCATGCCATCCAATCTTAGCTCACGCTCTTCTTCAAAACTCTCCATCTTCCATTTTTTGTTGTTTCATGAGGAATTTGTTGCACTTGTTTTTTGTAATTTTGATAGATCATGTTGCAATTCTTCATCTTCATGAGTCATAGTAGAGCCTTCTGAAGGCTTAATGGGTGTTGAATTATTTTTACAGGGCATCTTTTAGAACCCAATACTGATATCTATGCTACAATATGCCCTTGGAATCAATTCAAATTGATTCTTCAAACAAGACTTATGCAATTCGGAAAAAATAAAATAAAAAAATACACACATTTTTCTTGATTTTGAGGAGCTCGATATTGAAATTGGACTATATTTGTGATTGCAGCACTTCAATATTTGATTTTAGGTACCAACGTAGCCCTCTGAATTATCTTTCGAATGCCATAGGTATGACCTGATTTGGATTCTCCAAGACAAAGTTGTGTCCAATCTCCCACAACGACCTAATTATGGACTGGTTTAGTAGAGTGAACTTGTACGACTTGCCACGTGTCACTGTTTCATCCTTCGTCTCTGAAATTGATAGCCAAGAAACTAAAGTCTGTGTACTTGTGACCACTTTTTACGGCACTCAAATCCGATGCCCAGAGAGAGAGTTATTGAACTTTTCCCACGATCACCTCTTTGAGATGAAATTCAGGAGCTTGAAAAAGCACTACCTTCCACAGATCATAACTCCAAAAATATAGCGAACCAAGCTCTGAAATGTTTTGAAAAATTTCCTCAGGATTTCAACTTCGCACCATAAGAATTTTAGATTCTGAACCTTCGTAGAAAAAAAGTTATAGCACAAATGCCACTATGCCCTGTTTAGGAGCTTGAAAAAAGACCTAACTTCCACAGATCATATCTCCGAAAATATTGCGAACCAAGCTCTGAAATTTTTAGACAATCTTCCTCAGGATTTCGGCTTCTCACCCTAAAAATTTCAGCTTCTGAAACTTTGTAGAAACAAAGTTATAGCGAAAATTCCACGATGACCTGTTTGGAGCAGCGAAACCCTAGAATCCAAACCTCTGATACCAAATGTCGTGTAACCAGCTCCAAAAATAGAAGAAAAGAGATATCAACGTCTTAGAAATGAGCCACTTCGAGGGGGAAACCTCCAATACATTACATAAATGAACAATTCTTGGATGATACAATTTACAAAACCTCCTTTCTATATATAGGAGTCCATGGGGCCATAATGTAATCCTAGCCGACTTAACAATAATAATTTAAGGGCACAATAATAACAAAATGGGGGTTACAAGGGTACAATAATAATAATAAGGGGTTTACACTAACAACAATAAGGGACTATACTAGTAATATAGGGACCTAACAGGTCTAGTACAAACCATTGCATACATCAGGCTACCTACTACACTTGCATATGGAACACGAGACATATCCTCTTCTTCTTGTGTCTTGGGACACTATTTAGCAGACAGCTTTGTACCTACAAGAATCGGAACATTCATCGGTTTACTATCCTGCATATTGAACCTCTGCAATATAGTCTCGACATACTTCCTCTGGTTTAACCAAAACTTCCTCTTTGCCCGATCTCTCTTAATTTCCATGTCCAAAATATAGTTTGCAGCACCAAGATCTTTCATGTCGAATTTGGAGAATAGCTGGGTCTTCAAATCTTGGATAATTTCTTTGTCATTTCCAATCAACACAAATAATCCTTATACAAGACCAAATAAATAACACGGTCACCAATTAATTTAAAATAAACACGGTGATCCTCCTTGCTTCTGGTGAAGCCAAGTCCCCGTATATAGGTATCAAATTTCTGATACCACATCCTTGGTGATTGTTTTAACCCTTACAAAGACTTCTTTAACCTGCGTACTGGCTCTTTCTTCCTCTTCACCATAAAGCCTTTAGGTTGTTTCATGTAGATCTCCTCTTCCAGATCCCCGTGAAGAAATGTTGTCTTCACATCCATCTGTTCTACCTCAAAATCAAATGCAATAGCAACAAATAAAAGTAATCTAATAGAAGTAAATTTGGCAACAGGAGAAAAAATATCACCAAAATCAATTCCCAGCACCTGGGAATAACCTTTTGCTACCAACCGAGCTTTGCATTCCTCCACCTTGCCTTCTACATTCATTTTCTTCTTAAACACCCATTTTCTCCTGATGGGCTTCCTTCCAGCTGGCAACTCCACCAGATCCCATGCCTCATTTTTATGAAAGGATGCCATTTCATCAACCATGGCCTCCTTCTAGAGTTTTCCATCCTCTGAATCTACTGCCTCCCTAACGGTTCTAGGATCATTATCAGTTATAGTTAAAAGCAAAATTTGAACAAAAAGCAGATGGACTATACCTTTCTGGTTGTCTTCTTTCCCGAGCTGATCTTCTCACAGCTGGAGTTTGTGGTTCTTCTTCTTCTGAGTCTTCTTTTGTTGTAGAGTCTAATTCATCCTCCTTTACCTCAAACTCTATCTTCTCAGGTTCCTTTGGTAGGACTTCATGTTTAACAATATCTTTCACCTCTCTAAACACCACATCTCGGATGTACACAACCTTCCTTGTTTCTGGGTTCTAAATCTTGTAACCCTTTAAACCATCCTTATACCTAATAAAGATGCACCTTTCAGATTTATTATTCAACTTGGTCATTTTCTCCTTTGGAACATGTACATATACATCACATCCAAATACTCTCGGATGTGAAAGAGAGGGTTTCTTACCAGTCCATACCTCATGTGGAGTCTTATCCTCTAACGCTGAGGAAGGTGATCTGTTAACCAAGTAACATGCAGTCTCCATTGCCTCTGCCCATAATTCTTGTCCTAACCCGGTACCACTGAGCATGCTTCTTTCCTTTTCCATCAGTGTTCTGTTCATTCTTTCCGCAACACCATTTTGCTGAGGTGTGTATGGAGTAGTCTTCTGTCGTGCTATACCACACTTTTACAGAAATATTTAAATTCCTTCTTGCAGAATTCCCCACCATTATCTGTCCTCAACACCTTTATCTTCTTCTCTGTCTGGTTTTCCAACAGAGCCTTAAATTCTTTAAATCTGTCAAAGGCTTCGGATTTCTTCCTCAAGAAACATATCCATGTATTCCTTGAGAAGTCACCTATGAATGAAACATAGTACACAGACTTACCCAGTGATGGAACCGACACAGGTCCAAACACATTACTGTGCACAAGCTCTAATATCTTGTTTTCCCTCTTAGCACCAGAAGGAAAACTCACTCGATTCTTCTCTCCATATACACAATGTTCACAGAAATTGAAATCCGGAGAGCTATTAGACATACCTTCTACCATACCATTTTCGCGCAGTATCTGAAGGCCCTTCTCTCCAATATGTCCAAGCCTTTGATGCCATAACATGGTCTTTTCTCGAGAGACCGCTAGGCTTTCCGCTCCACTTTCGGGAACCACAGAACTGTTGCACCCAGTAATAACAGTGCTTCCCTGAAGCTTGTACAGAGTAATAATTCAAGTGCTCCCCGAACCATCTTACAAGTATCTTTCTCAAACACTGTTTTTACACTTGCATCATCCATCTTGCTTACAGAAATCAGATTTTTGGCCAATGCAAGAATGTGCAGAACATTAGGAAGTGTTCTAATCCTTCCACCTTGCAGCTTCAGCTTGATTTTTCCACGTCCGATGATTCTGGCCTTCCTATCATCACCTAAGAAGAGATCACTGCCATCATATTTCTCATACTCGCAGAACCACTCCCTATGGGGAGTGAAGTGAAAAGATGCACCCGAGTAAATCAACCATGACTCATGATGTACATGTGTATTTGAAGAAGAAGCCAAATACACATCCCCACCTTCATCTGAGGTGGTTTTTGCCTCTGCAGAAGGAGCATCATCAGATCCCTTTCCTTTCTCAAGAGCCTTAGATCTGCAGTCCTTTTTGTAGTGCCCTTCCTTTCCGCATTTCCAGCACATCTTTACAAACTTTCTAGGAGATTTATATCTCCCTCTAGATTTAGATCTCCCACTTGAAACCTTATTCTTGTTTCTATTTTGGGACCTTCCTCATACAGATAAGGCATCTCCATTCTGACCCTCCATATTTCTTCGTCTCATTTCCTCCGACAACAAGGCTGAGACAATATCATCAAAATTCAAGGTAGTTGTATTGCTACCTATTGCAATAACCAGACTGTCCCACGAGTCTGGTAGAAAGCACAACAAACTGATGCACTTATTTTCATCTGAGATTTTAATATCAACAGATGACAATAGACTTACCACAGTATTGAAGGCGTTCAGATGCTCTGTCACCGAGTCTCCATCCTTCATCCTCAGGCTGTACAGATTTTTCCGCAAGAACAATTTATTCACCAGAGATTTAGATTGGTACAAAGTCCCTAGATTGTCCCACAAGGTCTTCGCCGTAGCTTCCCCAGATACATTCAACAATACTGAATCTGAGACACACAACCGTATTGTGCTCTCTGCCTTCCGATCCAGTTTCTTCCAGTCTTCATCTGACATTGCCGTTGGTTTAGTACCCGGATCTACCACGATCCACTGATATTTATCCACCAGCAGATCCTCCATCTTGAGCTTCCACAACTCAAAACTCTGACCATTAAATTTCTCGATCTCTATCTTCCTGCCGCTCGCCATCTTCTTTCACTGCAAAAATCGATCTCGCAGATCTCCCACTGAACAGGGTCTACCTCAGGCCCGAGCAAAAAACCCCTCAGCAGGAAAGGCGTCCCCTTGAAGCCGAAACTTCTCTGATACCAAATGTAGGTTTTAGCCCTGTACAGAAATTATCTGCAAACGAATCTTAAATACAGAAAATAAACAGTAGCGAGAGCATAAAACATAAAACAAAGAAACACAGAGATTTTCCCGTGGATCCCAAATTGAGACGACCAGCTTGATTTTTCATTATATTCCTTTCAGTTTTACAACACACACACACACACACACACACAGATATATATGTCGAAGCATACATAAACCCCAATCCATTAACCCTGGATTAGAACATAACTGTAGTTCCCTTGACCGGATCTACAAAGTACCAGGGGCCGAAAACCATCATTCCCCAAAACCATGTGCAAACCCATGCACAAAACCATGGGCAGGTCCGCCCACCCGAAAATAAGGACCAAATTTTTTTTTTCAGGGCGCTGCCGCAGACCCCCACAAGGGGGGCGATAGTGCGTGAATAGTCCTGGAAAGAATATAACACAAACCCAACACTCTCGATAGGGGAAAGGCCCACTTCTATAAGGAGAATAGGATAGGATGTATTTCTTTTAATTTTGAGGTTATACGTTATAAAACACTTCTGGATTTGCTCAATCTTTCTCTAGGATTCTCTAGAGATGTTGCAACCCCAAACCTCACATCCATACAAGATAATATGAGTGACTAAAGTTTCAAAGAGGAGCTTCTTTTTATTCCACATCACAAGGTTTGTAGCTTTACAATTATTTTCAAGACCAAAATAAGATTTCCATCCTCCATTAATCCTTTTGTCAATGCTATAGTTCCACTTGAACTTGTGATGAATATCAATTCCTAGATACTTGTAAGGAGACACTTACAAATACCAATGAATGAGTAAACTAAGTTCTTTTATATTTAAATTGGACATATTTTTTAAAATTTAATTTGGTATAATAGTTTTTTAATTTCCAAATTCGATAATAAATTTAAGCTTATTCTATATATAGTTATAATTATAGTTTATTATATTAATATCAATTTTTAATTCTATTATAAAAAATAAATAAAAAAATTTAATTAAAAATATATATAATAAACAAATATGTTAAATAGTAAAAAGTGTTTATACCATTCTAAAAAGTATATTAAATATGTAAAATTTAAATTAGTTTTTTTAATTATTATTTAAGTTTTTAAATATCCGTAAATTTTAGTTATGGACACTATATATATATTAAAATAGTTAAAAAATATGTAATTATAAAAAAATTTAAAGTTAGTTTAGATAGAGTAGATTGTGATAGGTTATAAAGATTATTGATTAAATATGTTTTGGGCAAAACTCTAATCATATTAAAGGCTTGTATGACCCTGATTCGATCTTTTAGTAATAGAACTAAATATTAATTACGCTGAAAGCGTTCCTTTTATGGGCTTTGCAATTGCGATTTTTCGCTCAGCCAATAAGAGCCGGTTCTCATCGTTCTTACCGCCAATAACAATTTGACAAGTGCCCGCTCGCTGTTCGCCCTCCCTGCGCCGTGCTGCTGTCAAATCGTCTGACCTTCGCGGCTGTCGTTTGCGTGCCCACGACCTTCGACCTTCTCGTGTTACAATTATTTATTTTCCATTATTGTGTTTGCATCGGGTTTCTCATTGATTGCTTGCTGCTCTGGAATTAAGGTGTTGGCCGCATGAGGTGCATCCGTTGACATGGAGGGCGATACAAACTGGTGCTTCACGCAGTGTGAATTTCGTAAGTTTCAGACCGTTCTTTACACCGATCTTTTACATATAAATTTTCAATTTATCGTCACTCGTCAATATATTCTTGCACAATTTAACGCGAAAATGTATCCCGGACCACGATTTAGAACTAGATCTGTGGTATCAGCGTTTGTCACGAAAAACAATTTGAAACTGTGAATTCCAATTCTCGAAGGGTTCGTAGAAGTTTCGACTAGAATGAGTTAGGGTTTCGTCCGAAGAGATGAGAATTTCCAATAGCAATTAATGTAGTACTCGAAATATTGCCTTGCTGGGCCTCTGTAGACCGAGATTTACAGTTCGGAAGCAGCTTTGACTATACTCCACCTTTTCATTTTCTTGTCACTATCCTGTATCAAAAATTTTGTTTATCTTTTTAGAATCTAGATCATTACTCGTCTGTCTTCCCTTTTAGTTCTCTGAATCTTTTAGAATAGCTGTCTGGCCTGGCCTTCGGTTCTTTAAACAGGACCTCGTTTAGGCTTGGTTTTCCAAGTAATGCCGCCCCTAATTCTTTCCTTTCAGTGAGTACTATGCTCCCATTTTTGCATTTTGTTCAAATTGTTTTAGTTTCAGTGACCGCCGATACCGCATTTTGCGTCTGTAGCGCGGTATTGTATTCTATTGATGAATTGCACCTGCTTCAGCATTTTAATTGCATTTTCCTGCCGGTTCATGGAAACTAGCAGAAAAATAAATATAAGAAATAAAATATTTAGTTTAAGTGTCTTGGTGAAGAGAACTTTACATCATTTGCATTGTTCTACTGCCTCACGGAGAAACCCGCAGCAAAATAAAAGTCAAGAAGAAATATTTAGTTCCAAGAGTCTCGGTGAAGTGATGTTAAAATCATTTGTGTTGTTCTGCTTGCTCACGGAGAAGCTCGCAGCAAAATAGATTTCAAGAAGGAAATATTTAGTTTCAAAGAGCCTTGATGTAAAGATCTGATTTGCACTGTTCTGCTGGGTCACCGAGAAAAGTGCAGCAAATAAATGTCAAGAATAAAACATTTAGTTTCAGAAGCCTGGGCGAGATCTTTAAATCATCTGCACTGTTCTCCTGGCTCAAGGAGAAATTCGCAGCAAAATAAATGTGAAGAATTAAATATTTAGTATTTAAAAATTTCGGCGAAGAGATCTTTATATCATCTGCACTATTCTCTTGGCTGACCGAGAAAATCGCAGCAAAATAGATGTCAGGAAAGTTTCGTTGAACAGATCTTTAAATGCAGATCGGGTCGGCTACTCTGAAGGGAGGAGGAGACTTTGCAGTTATTGACTGGTTACATGTTACTCTAAGGCAGCGTTTCAAAAGATTCACGGTACAGAGAAATGTCGTCACTACATCATGAAATCTCGGATTATTAGCATCTTTACCGCCGAAAAGATAAGAAAGCTAATTCTTTCCACCGAAATAAATCCAAAGTTTATATAGACCTTATACGAAGCCTCTGTACCGTGTCTATGTGCCCGTCTTTGAATATATGGAATCGGAGACAAGCTCAATAATTTCTTTCGGTGAGATCAAAACATCCAAATTTTGACAGACGAGGATAGGACATTCCTATACGTGTCGCTCAGGCGGGTTCAGTTCCAACCATCGAAACATTGGGAGTTGAACCTAGATAAGTTCAAGCCAGGTCTGACCATTTTAGTGTCAAATTACATCCATTTTATAAGGCAAGTTTGCCACCACCACCGATTCCTTCCGTAAAAGGTTCCAGTTACCGTATTAAAAATTAGTTCTCCGAAATGAACTAGAAAAGGACTATGATACTTAGTGTTCTCGGGTTTAGTTTAAATCCAATTTAGTATAGTTTTGTATCCTGCCACTTGAGAAATATGATTGTTCTGTGTCAGATCTCTCTAACGTGCTACCATGCTTTTAAATCACAATTTATTATATTTTTCCGACATTCTCCCAACGAAAACATCTAAATGTTGAAAGGTTGCGTTAGTGGAGGGCATGATTCTTCGACCAGATCTGTTTAACGAGCGACCATGCTTTTAAGTCAGGAATGATATCTCAAAGTTATGGTCTCCTGAAAAGTTACTCTGGACAGGAGTTTGGGTTTAGGCTAAAAGGGTTTATGTGTGAAGTTCTTTGCACTCTAGAATTTGAGGTAGAGCGAGGTAGAGCTTTTCCTTCATATGGAAATGACCGCTTTATTCTCTTAGTTAAAACCCTAACCGTTCTCTTCTTTGCATTTTTATTTATTATGTTAGGTTTATTTTTATTTTATATATATATATATATATATATTGGTTGGAAATCTAATCTAACTTTGTTGTAAAAGTATCATGTTAGATTACTCAGTTACAACTAGTTGTGGATAGTTATTTCTAGCCACTATCTCCAAATATTATATTACATAATTACGCTGAAAGCGTTCC
>JAXQQM020081422.1:0-27227 GCA_034641835.2 Pinus albicaulis | reverse complement strand
AAAGCCAGTTCTTAAATTGCAAGCAGAAATTATTATTTTTTAATTAATTCCCGATTTGTATAATTTCTCATTACCTTTCCACCATTGAATATCTATTTTTAAGAAATAAAAAGCATGCATGTTGGTGATGATATCATCGAAAATAATATCGATCATCTAGAGAGGCTCTTCGAGAAGGAGAAAATCCCATTTCATGACCTGCATAGCCACTAATTAACACATTTAATTCAAAGCGCACTTGTAGAGTGCAAAAGAGAAAAAATTAGGAAGTCTGAAATAAATTGCTTTTCGGTTAATGCTTGGTTTGTAGAGGAATGCAAAAATGCAAGGAGAATGTGGAAAGATTCAAACAAGGATAACATAAATTGCAACGCTTACAAGCTGATATTAAGAAAGAAAAATGTTGATTTCATGGTTTCAAGGAGAGAAGAACTAATATTTCTTGAGAGAAATAACCCAAAATTATTTTGGAAGGAGCTCCAACCAAGAAAGATTCAAAATGAAAACAATATTACAACTTCTAAATGGTTTGACTATGAAAGACAACTTTATGAGTAGGATCCCAAGGTTTACCCTCCTCCCTTGGTCAACACTGATACAAAACTCTTCACGGTGCAAGAGGTAGAGATGGGTATCAAGAAGTTGGGTGTTGGAAAAGCAAAAGACTTAGCGAAACTCCAAGAAAAGTATCTAAACTAGGGCTTACAAATTCTTGCACCTCACATTACAAAAATGTTCAAACATCTTACAACAGGGCTTCCCCACCGATTGGAAAACTAGTCTGGAAATACCTCTTTTCAAGAGCGGTGACATCAATAATCCCTCAAATTATATGACCATAATGATAAACCCCTTGTTTGCAAATTTATTTGGAAGCATGTTTGTTATACATAATTCTAATCTACGGATAAACTAAATTCCCTGAGTGTGGTGTTCCTTCAATCAACAAAAGAAGAAAGACAACTATTCTTTTCTCTAAGACAAATAGATAGATAGAAAGGAAAGAAACTTACTTGTAATCCTTTCAGTCTCTTTCTCCTTCTTTTGTTGTTGTCTTCGCTCTCAATCCAACTAAAGCCGCTAGATCGATGCTTGCAATCAAAGATAGATAACGACAAAAAACATACAAATATACAAGTATCTACTTATCTTAACCAAACCGAACCGATTATTGAGAATATATAAAAAATTGAGAATGCAATTCACAAGATAGAAGCATACATATGAGAAAATGAAAAAATATCTTTATTAAGAAAGTAGGAGGACAAGATTACAACCAATAGATCGATTCATCGTCAACCTGCTCCAACTTCATTCCGTCCTCATCTCACCAAGCGTCATCTCAAAAACATAACAATACTTCCAGATCTCATCAATTGAGAATCCAACAACATAACATTACACAAATTTCTCCCTCCCTAACACTTAGATGAGTGCTCAATTTATAGGGAAATTGAAGGTAGTTTCTCAATAAATGGAATTGAATGACTTTCTAATAATAGGCGAGACATGTTTCCAAGTTCAGAAGTGATGGATGAACACTTGTATTCAAAGTATGACACCTATGAGATCTTTTAGAAGGCACTGGACATGTGGATATTCCCAGAACAATGATGATTTCGCTCCCAGGAGATCAATGCACCCTTAAGTGTCGCGAAGTGCACTGCAGTGAAATATTGCATGGAGGTAAGTGCACTGCAACACACTTAGGCCCATTCAGAGGTGCACTGATGAGTCAATGGGTCGTATAATGTATACTTCAAACGTTGGAAATCTCACAATTGAAGCCATCAATGGAATGATTTCTCTTAGGGCATATAGCAACTGAATTAGGGGATGATAGACCCTATTCAAATTGGTCTTGGGGGATGATTCCAAATTTGACCAGGTCTTGGGGGATGATGCCCAAATTGACTTGTAACAACTGCCCCCTAAAGCATGAAGTCAAAATAATGATAATATTTGGATGAGATGATTTATGATGTGATGAGTCTGATCTGAAGTAGATGGTGACCTGCATCAACTTGCAATACATTACATCATGATATCTTACATCTTGAACATGAATTACTGAGGGAGGCATACCCATGCTCAACACATAAACTATCATAACATGTACATAATTCAAAAAGTCGTCTACATATATAGACATGCCTACAGATGTAGGCCCATGTTTGGATGACCATATTTATGTAAATCCATCGTATGGATGATGTGGTACAATTCCTAAAATCGCAGTCCAGATGGATGAAAATAGATCTAGGGTCTTCTTATCTCGTTCACTCGATCATTCAAGTACAAGTATAACCATGCAAATATATGATCTGAAGTCAATCATGGGAAGACATCGTCTGATTACCAGCCATTGATGTAAGCTATTAACAGACGCGAGAGAAACCACCTTTGATGTTAATGGTTCTCAAGGTACTACAATATAATTTGCAAGGCGTGAATAGATGATTTGATGTCAAATTCCAAACAAAATATTCCGGTTGAAGGTTCAGAAGCGAGAAACTTTTCGATGATGTAGCAAGCTCCAAGGCACTGGAAATATGTTTCTAATTTAACTTCCTAGATGATGAGCTGATGTTGACCGGAAGAAAAATAATCATGAAACGAGAGTAATGATTTTGGAGACAAAATGTGACTTGATGTAGCAATGTTTAGGGATGACTGTCATGAAAATAAAGGTTTATGAGTATTGTAGAAGATGAGGAATTACTGGATGACTTCTCTTGAACATATCAACGACACTAAAATGAATTGGTAGCATTGACCCAAAACCAAGGTGATGGTATGATGGACCATAGGTATGATAGACTTTCAAGAAGATTACCCAACCCAAAGCCACGGTGATGAAGTGAAAGAGTCATGTTCAAGAGTGACCTGCTACCATAAAGTGTTTTGTTCTTTTTCCAAAATTTTCCTCAGTCATTGTTGACCAGTGCCTCTTTATTTTTTAACAAGATTGAGGAGGGTAACATATGCTTGATCTATAATTCGACCCTTCGAGTGAATCCATCTCTATTTAATTATTTAATGGGTCTAGAGATAATGAAACTCGATCTTGTCATGATCGACAAGTCCGTCACTATTTTATGTTTTAACGAGTCTAACGAAAATGAAAACCCGATCCTTTTTCATGTTTAGAGAGTTTGAAAAAGGGACAAAAATAAAACTCCATGATTCCTTTTTCGTATATTTTTCGCAGAGGTCCGAAAAAAGTGTAAAATGATACCTGATAAAATATCTTCGCCATGTTCGACTAAGGTTTTCCTTTTTTGTAAATAATCTATATCGGTCTGGAAAGGGGTTAAACTTATACTGAGTAGATGTCATTTCATTTACTTTTATTAGCTTGAAAGTACAAGTGCTCGACAATATTTTCACATTATTGGAGTCTGAAAAAAACTAAAAGAAGACTCCAGGGGGTTCCTTTTTCGCATTTATCAAAGCTCAAAAAAGAGATAAAAGTGCACTTTAATTCCTTTTTCATTTTTATCAAAGCTTGAAAAAAGAGGATAAAAGTATGCTTTGTGGTCAAATCATTCTTGAATAGTAGTGCACATTAAATTCACTGTATTAGCTGTGAAACCTGTTTAGAGGAACATCAAACAAATTAAAAATACCTATTTCATAGTAAAAAATAAAAACTATAGTCACATCATTAAATATGAATAAAATAATCAAAATGAATATTAAAAAGTAGTTTTTACCATTTCATTTTACCATTACATAGTTACCATTTGAAAATTAGGAGCTCTGAACCAGTTTTTCCCTTGAACTTCAGCAGTTGATTGTGACAGTTTCAATGGACGATTTCTCTTTCCATTTGATCCAGGTTGGAGCTATGAAACTTCTCTTTCTTTTAGTATAATTTATGTTGCATTTCATTGTAAATTTTTAGGGTTTTGAGCCACTTAGGGTAAATATATTACGTTATGAGGGAAACACACCCTTGAATGTCAAAAGGTGCATTGTAGTGCATTGGAATTGAAGTCTAGGTACATTTAAATGCTCTGTCCCTTGACCTGGGGTGCGTTGGGCGCATTTTTCATTTTTTTTTCTTGTTGTGTGCTCAACATTTCCCAATTTTTTTGCATGAAATGGATCCTAATGAAGCTTATGGTTGGATTTTAGCTATTGATCGGATCAAAATGGCCATCACATGGTGAGAAAGATAACATGAAGAACAAGATATGATTGCCCTAAACGATCCGGGTACAGTAAGAGCCCCTAGGGATTGTGGGTTGCTTAAATACTTCATATTATCAGGGATGAGGCAAAATATAGAACTATTGGAGTTCCCAGTTCGTTCATGGGATTCGATATTGCAGGCTTTTCACATTGGGGACAAATTTCTCCCAATATTGGTTGAGTATATTTACTTTCTCACTGGATTATGGAGATGAGGTTCTCCTATTTCCCTTGCAGAATCTGATCTTGGAGGAGAGACAGTGAGGGCTACACACGCCAACATTTCCAGCCAGGTACTTAACCAAGTAAATATGGGAAAATAAATATCCATGATGTGCATGATTTGCCTTTGAGAACCATCCTTTTTACTATTGCAAAGATTGATGGCTCTGTGACACTACATGTTGCAAATCGATCATACATGCAATATGCCCTTGAGTTTTTAGAGCCAACAATATTCAATTGGGCTGAAACAATACTCTTTCAGATGAAAGAACATCTGACTAAAGCAAAGGGAGGCAGGAAGAAGAATTTCATTTATGGCTCGATCCTGATTTCCTTCATTCTAAATCGGGTTCCATTGATGCAACCACAACATGTTACACAGAGCATATCTAGTCCTAGAGATCCTCATATGCAAAGATGGGTTGAATTGATGGCTAGACATGCTGGTAAATCGACCGTCATATCATCTACTACATTCTTTGCCTAGTTTAGACGACATGCAATCGCCATATATGAGTATCCATATGCAGCCATAGATTTCCGTGGAGATCCATATTTGATTCTACCAGATGGCGCTCAATGGAGTGCAATGAGTAAATATGTTTTGACCATGTTTTTATTTTTATTTTTGAGGTTTCTACATGTTTTTTTATTTTTTATGTTTCCCAAGACTAAACTAAAGTTTTGATGTACACAGATGTGGGTCGCGTTCGACTTGTGGGTCAACCAAAGCAGGCAGTAGATGAGCCAGTAGATAGGAATATCGGGAGAGAAGTCCTTCGGGATTTATATTTGGCTAAGACTCTTGCTGAACTGCAGCAACACATAGAGGGATTGACTCTTGGGATACCAGATTTATGGATCGAGGATTTACCTATGATATTGCAGCACCATACCATTAGTGTTCCTAAATGTTGGATGAGGTTATTGCATAAGATAGCTAGAGCAGTTTCTTATTATCATGAGCATCACTAGTTTAATTTTGACATTTTTGCATATATTTTGAGGTCAGATGACCAATGTTTCTTGGGCACAAATTTTGTAAAAACCTAAACTATTTATCAATTTTTTTTTAGTGTTTTCCTATGATAATGCACAATCTATTCAATTATGTGATGTGAATTGAAAATGTGTCTTTACATGTGTTGCAAATGTCTGTTTAAAACATAATTCACTAAGGAATCAGTTAATGTGTTCAAATTTCTGCAAATGTGTTGATATTCAATGTAATCAAAATGTCGTTCTGAAAGTCGAACTCTTAGGAACATACGATGAAGTGTTGGATTTCAGACAGTATAGATGCTAGTAAGTTGCATTATGACAGGTTGTGAGTCTAACATAATGATGATATAGTTAATACCAAATGAAATGGTATTAGAGAGAAGTTCGTTCAACATGCTATAGTCAACGATATTGTTTATGGATCGACTGATACAAATCCATTGAAAAATCACTAACTTTCCAGTTGGAGTGAAAATGGCCCATGCTACAGAGGATAGATTCTGCATACTATGACTAGCACCATCAGTGTACCCAACGAATGGTTCCAAAGATTCATTCATCTGCGATGAAATGTAAAGTGGATTATTAAATTCAAGAAAACTTTAGAAAAACAAACTAAGACAGTAAATGAAAATCAACTCATATATACAATATGATACAAAAGTTTACTACGCTCAATTAAGCATAGTAACGTTTAAGATACAACCCATTTCGAGGCTGCACCAATGGAATTCCATCATAATAAACTAACTCGTAGGTGCCCTTAGCCATAACTCTTTTGAAAATGTAGGGGCCATGCCATAGTGGCTCAAATTTTCCTATTCCTATCAAATCAACTTCCTGATCGTAAAGCAAGACCAGGTCCCCTAGATAAAATGTGAGGCTTGACATTGTTGGTCATATTAAGCCTTTATTCGTCTATTATGCACTTCTTTGGCCAATGCGGCTTCACAACACGTTTCATCTAGATGGATGAGGTTAAAAAGACACACTTCTTCGTTAGAGGTGTCAGGGAGTAGGTCAATATCGAGTTTTAATGACGAAATTTCATGTTGGCTTTGTAAGATAGCTTCCAGACCATACACCAACTGAAAGGGGGTAAATCTGGTTGCATTTCTAACTGAGGTTCGATATGCCCATAGAGCCGAGTATAGGATTAAATGAAAATTTCATTTATGAACACCTATCATTCGTTGAAGAATTCGCTTAAGGATCTTGTTAATGGATTCAACTTGTTCATTGGATTGTGGATAATAAGGGGTAGAACTATCATGCGACAGTCCTAATTTTGCAGTCAAATCATTCATCATGTTATTGTGAAAATGCTTACCATGATCTGTAACTATATCTTGTGGTACACCAAACCGTGAGACAACATGATTGAAAAAGAACAATGTAGCTGTTTCACCTGTGTTATTGAATGTAGGCATCACTTCGGGCCACTTGGTGAAGTAGTTGACTGCGACAATAATATAACCATGCCCCCCCACTGAACGAGGGTTGTAGGACATGAAGTCAATGCCCCATTTTGAAAATGGTCCCACAAAAATGACAAGATGCATTGGTGTTGGTGGAATGCAGATTTTACCATCAAATATCTAACATGCATGAAAAATTCTGACCATGAGGATGTAGTCGTGATATATGGTTGGCCAGAAGTAACCGGCGCAGAGAATATTATGCGTGGTAGCGTAACTTGACAAATGTCCACCACGAGAACCGGCATGACAATCATTTAGAACTTTCTCGTCCTCCCCATGAGCGAGGAACCTCCTTAAAATCATATCGACACCATGATGATAAAGTGTATCACTGATGATTAGATAATTTTTGGCTTGGTATCGAATATGTCGCTGTTGTGAGTGAGAGTTATCAGACCAGAAAGTTTGGGTTTGGAGATAAATGATAAAATCCCCATACCAAGGGTTAGATGACCCAATCAAAAATAGAGACTCATCTGGAATTGATGGTTTCTATGTAGTTTTAGTAATATCAAAGGGAAGGTCGCAGTGAAGCTCAATCAAAACTAAAGACTTATTTGACTTGGATTTTATGAATTCCAAATCAAATTCCTACAAAATGACGATACATTTTGAATATTTTCCCCTCAGCAATTGACGTGACAGAATGTATGTCATGGGGTTGCAATCCAAAATGACAATGGTCTTCTAGAGCAGGATATACTGGCGAAAGATTTGGATAGCTTGAACGACTGCCAAGGCGAGATTTTCAACATATGAATACTTAACTTCCATACCATTGAGATTACGACTCAAATAATATATCAGATGTAACTGAAGTATATTTGATGGCGTAGGAAAATAAATAATGGCCAGGACCTTCAGTGGTTCAATTCGAATTCCATCTTTTGAGATGAAAAATCCAAGAAAATGACCAGAACCAACACAAAACACACATTTGTGTGGATTGAGGCATATCTTGTAGTGTCAGCACTGTAAAAATATAGCTCCCAAATGCATCGGGTGATCAGTCCATTTTCGTGAATGCGTGGGTAAATTGTTTAGATAAGGTTGAACAATGTGCTTAATGCCATTGAAAGCATAATCCATTGCTCTTTGAAATGTTGCCCCAAAGTTCTTTAATCCAAATGGGAGTTTATGATAAGTGAATGTGCCCCAGGGACAGATGAATGTTGTCTTATATTGGTCCTCTAGGTAAATATTGATTTGATTATAACCAGAGAATCCATCCATGAACGAAAATATTTCACAACCAACACATTCATCAATAATTTTGTCGTTAAATGGAGAAGGATAATTGTCTTTTGGACAAGCAAGATTGACATCCTGATAAGCGATGTACACTCTGATTGTCCCTCGTTTCTTCATGACAGGAAGAATATTGGAAACCCAATCAGTAATAAGAACAGGGTAAATGAAACCAGCACACAAAATTTTTTCAACTTCTTCTTTAATGGCAACAACCTTCTTTATATGAAGAGGACGAAGGCGTTGACGTACCAATCTGAAATCAAGGTACATTTTAATTGTGTGTTCAATGATAATAGAATATATGCCTGGAATTTCCTCATAAGACCAAGAAAATTTATCTCGAAATTCACGAAAGAGAGAGCGATAAGTATCAAGTTCGGATGGAGAATAAGACACGTCGTCATGAATTTTTTCTACAACATCGGGTTTGGTCGAAATATTGATAAAAATGGTTTCTTCAATATTTGATAAGTTTCACTTAGATTGAATGATGTTAATTGGAACATAATTTGAAAAGAAATTAGAAATCGTAGGGTGATATAGTTCAATAAGATTATCTTTGTAGTAATCCTGAAGATGGGAATGATGATGATTATCTTCCCATGGTTCTCCTTTTGACATCATGGATTCCATAATTCTCTCATCAGTCAAGAATGTGGATGAAAAAGGATCATATGGTGTACCAAAATATAATGAACAATTGACCCATACAATCGACGACGATGAATCGGGATGCACCACCCAAGCCAAGTAAATTTATTGCTATGCCAACTCAATTGGGCTTGGAAAAAGAAATTCATCCAACGTATCAAATTCAGAATCATTGGTAATCTTCCTTAACTTAGATGAAGTGGAAGATATCATGCAACAGGTCTCTATTCTTTCAATTTTCATTGACGTCGCAGGTGGCGGTAATGAAAAGGTGCTCATTAGGGAAGAATCCTTTAAGAGCCCTACACCAATGTTTTGAATTGATAGCTGGGGTGCGTGAAATAAAAAAATTATTCTAGTTACCTGAGCATTAGAGGCAAAGAAGGAGAGTTGAGTAATGACTGTGATAATGCCTTTATGAGGAAAGGTGATCATTCTAAAGTAAGTAGAGATGATCACAGTCATAGCGTAAACCCATGGCTTTCCAAGTAAAATTTTGTAGTCAAGGGTCCGTCAATGACCTCAGCTTCAACAATTATAGTTTTCCCCCTAGTTTGACATGTAGGTTATTGATGATACTGCAAGGCTTATATGTATGACCGTAAAAATCTTTCAACATCGTAGGTGATTGAGATAAGCGAGGCAAGCCAAGTGACTTCCAACAATTTAGAGACATAATACAAGTAGATGATCCGTCATCAATAATAGTGCGATGAGCATGGTGATTGAGAACATTTATTTGGATCGAGAATTCTAATTCAGCTGGTAATTGTGGTACATAGCCCGTATGATTAAAGACTACAAGATTGGAATTTGTCGGGTCGATTCCACCAATTGCTGAGAACAATGCCTGCTTTTGGGAGGGAAACTTTTTAAGTACCTCAAGCATCGACATAGCTTAAGGTGACTGAGCCAAATATTCAACTATATTATAATTTTGAGCTGCTCAGGCTCTATTATCACTCAGTAATTTCTCCAGGTTCACGAGAGAACTCACCAAGGTAACCACAAACCTACTTCAAACTCTAGGATCTATCCTTCCTAGGGTTCAGAGAGGGCTCTCTCTTTAAAGTCTAACTTTGTTTTAATTTGTGAATATTAGGCTAGTTATGAAAGTACAATTTGTTTTTGGTTTTAAATGATTTTGCGGGAAAAATCACTTGGAGGTAAGGATAGAGGGAAATCTATTTTTCCATTGGGCTATGGAGTCAAAATCAAGCTAGCAGCACTGGGAATCAAGGCCAAAAAGGTCAAATATATTCAGGGCAAGATAGATAACCCTTGGAGATCTTGGAAAGTGGTTTTTGTGAGGTGGTATGATCAGGATAAAGGGAACTTAAGGATCCTTTGATCCAGAAAAGAGAAGAAGTAGGAAAAGGTTGAACGGGATAAGGAGCAATTAAGGGTTCCTTACACCGAAAATTGGAAGAAAACATGAAAATGGAAACTAGTTAAAAACAAGGAGCTCTTAACTAATCCTGTAGTAAAAATCTTAGTTACACATTCAAATTTAGAAAAAACATAATTGGATGGATGTAACTTAGAAAAGGAAAAACAATGACAAGTAGGAAGTACTTCACTCCATTAACTTATCACAGGGATCCAAAAGTATGATGCCAGTCAGCTTGTTCCAGTCTGCTACTCAAATTAAAACACACAAAAGCCTCCAATGTCCAAAAAAAATGTCTATAATAATTCCAGCAATTTTATTCCACACAAAATACTTCAAAGAGTGAAGTATTTATACAAATTCTAAACTAGAATATCTTGAAAAAATATCAAGATTGTTTTACAAATATCTCCAACTGTTTTACATAAATAGAACTTAAGTAAAGGAAACTTAAAACTAATTCATCTATTTGGCACTATTTTTTATGGATAGGTGATGACAAAGAGGATAATTTGAATTTGATCTCAACTCTTATTTGATGATGAGGCATCCAAGTCACTAATTGTTTCCTTTCTTTGTGCATTCTGCTCCAGAAATTCTGCAAAATTTGGGTCCAATGATACCTTTGTATTTCTCAATCTGAAATAGATATGTAAAAAGTGAAAGAGGTTATTGTATATAAATATGTTTTTGAGATAAAATTCTCTTAGTTCCCTAAAAGTCTGCTCCAGCTGTTCACAATAGGCTCTGTAACAATATGTGCAAAACAGAGTTTTACTGAGTCTGAACACTAGGCTGTAAAGATGCACATGTATCTCTCATTCTCTAACACCTGCGTACAAATTGAGATATATTTTTGTAGATGGGTCTCTTAGGAACAAAACCCTTCTTCAATTTTGTAAGATGTATTTCTGATTGACCACAATATCCTCTGCAAACTAATGCTTAACAGGAATTTTTTGTAAAAATACCTTTCAAATTTTGTTTAATATTTCCAAATCCATAATGGCTGTTAGAAAAGTGAAAGAGTTTTTTGTAGTTGGACACCTTAAGAACATAAATGTCCTTCAGTTTTGAAAAATTCATCTTGGATTGGTCACAATAGTTTCTACAAAACAATGACTTTAAACATGAAATTTCTGCAAAAATGTCCCTTCTTGCTCTGTTTTCATCTTTTAACCTTACTGTTCTTTTAACTGTTTTTACTTTCACTTTGGATAAACTTCATTGTTGTTGAAATTATTTTCATCTTTATTTACCATTTACTACCTCTGTTTTTTATTTTACCGTTTCACCTTGACTACTCTATAACTTTGTTTTAACCTTCATTCTGACTTTCATCTAATACACTTTAACTCTAATGCTCTTTGACTACTTTGTTTTTACTGTCATTGTGAATTCTTATTTCACTTTTACCACTCACTGTGCAAATTTCATCATTCTAATCTCTCTCTGACTTGATTTTATTCTTTCTTTGTATACAAACCATTTGTTGAATGAAGCTTTTGAATTGAAATCTGAGAATTTGGAGCAAACAATTTTATCAACTAGTATTGGAAATGTTGGCCCAATTTCATATTCTAATAATAACCTGCAAAAATCAAACAATTTGTTAATGAAATAGAGGTCTACAAGGAGGTGATTGAAGGCTTTTTAAAGACCTGTGGAATGAGATCCATCTGTGGAGGTTTAACTCTATTTTTTAGGTATTTTTGGGCTACTTCTGCACGATTAAATAGTTTACAGAAGTATTTTTTACTTTAACAAGGGTTCTTGGATGAAAATTAGTAGAATATGGTTCTTTCCTTGGATTTTTTCTTTCAATTTCAATCTTCAAATGATTTACAAACCTTCACTAATTTAGAGAACAAGAAATAGGAGTTTCTTGAGCCTATTTCAATGAATAATTTGGGCTAAAAAGTCTTTTGAAATGGGTAACAGAGGCTTAATGGAAAAAACGAGCAAATTATAGTCTATTTTTTGGGATTTTCCTTCCAAATAGGCTTATGAAAGAAGTTTAGAGGTTTTTAGAACAAGTTGGAAGCTTCTGTGAATTTTTTGGAGAAATGTACAACTCCTCAACAGTCTTCAAAGGTTGCAGGGAGGCTTTTCAGGCACAGAAATGGTGGACAAATAGTGTTTTTACAGTCAGGGAGGCTCATGCAGGGTTAAGGTTAATGCGCAGAAGATAAGGAATGAAATGTATTTTCAAAGGTTTTATATACATTTGGGTTGTATTAATTTGACATTGAATACTTTTCATATCAATGGGAAGGGCGGTTTTGGATTTTAAAAACAAAACCAAACAGTGGTTATCGCGCAAGGTTTAAGTGGTAAGTTGTTTTATTCAAAATGCACGCGATCCAATCGATGGAGGCCATGTGGAGGGGAGGGGTCCGAACGAAACCACCCTTTTTGCGTGCATTTGGAGTTCAGCAAGTTGGGCATGTTTTCTATGTGATATCGTGTATCAGCCGTTGGATCTGAGGGATGAACGCGAAGGGTCGGGATTGATCTGGGAGTTGCGCTGAATGGAGAGGTGTGGGATTGGTGCTTTCATATAGGTGGAAAGGAATTTAAAGCTTTATCAATTATGTTTAATAAAGTTTAAAGCCTTTAGCCTTTATTAAAATGGGCGGAGGGGTAAAACCTTTATATAAGGTTTAAACTTTATATATAATGTTTATAATGAATATGATGCGGGATTTATAGGCGGCAAGGGTTTAGTCTTTATGAAAACATTCGTTTATTTCAAAAGACTTGGGTTATAAAGTATGCGGGGGGAGGGGGGGGGGATATGGGTGCGATAGTATTATTATATAGTGATTTAAACTTTTGATATGCGTTTAAATACTATAGGGTCGGGATATTTATTTAATGATAGTTTAGACCAAAGGGCTTTTAATTGGTGTTTTTAATTTAGCACATGGGTAATAAACTTTGGTCTTAAACTTTATAATAGTGGGTTTTTTTGGGGATATTTAAATATAGGGAATTAATAATTAGGATAGGGTATTTGTTTTTAGGGATTTAATAGAATATGTTTGGGCAGGGGAGGGGAAATTAGTGATGTTTTTCCCGATGATCATTTATTACATGCTTTCTCCACTGCTTTCTACCTACCCAACCTTATTCTAACATTTTTTCTTCATTTTGCAGGTGCATTTAGGCTTGCAACCTTAAAACATTTATTATTTTAAAGCATAAACTATCTAAATATACCTTCTTTCATTCGAGGGATCAGATTAAACTGTTGAGATCCTCATTATTCTCTACCTATCTACTGATTTGTCAGGTTTAAACTGTCTGACAAATCTTTATTCACTATCTAAAACATGAAATTGAAAACATGACAAGTTAAGATTTAACTATTTAACTGATCATGGATTGTGGCATTTATTGACACTCTACCCATAATCATTATTTTGCAGAAAAAGTAAAAAGTAGTGGCATTTGGACTTGCTCACTTTCAGGTCTTATTTATCTCTTTTCTTTTGGGGTCTATATTTTTCTAAGTCCTTTGATTTTTCTTTTAGGACTTTTTACCCTCTTTTATACTTTATATTTTTTTATTTTTTTTCAAAATATGGGAAAACAACTCGCAGAAAGCAAGGTATGTACATATTTACAAGACTATCAAAGTCAATTCAAAATTTTACGAACCTTATTATTATAGGACCCTAACAGGCTTGAGGATTGAATGTCGATTTGTGGACGACTCTCTTCGGTAGCTTTATTGTTAACTATGGAATAGTAGTTGGCAGAATTGATTCAGTGGATGAATTCATGGTTGAGGTAGTAGGTTGATTAGTAGCCTGACTGTTATAATATTTATTTCGTGTAGACACTAAAACATTTATTTTTGTCTTTGTGATAGATAGCATAAGCACTTGGGAACTAGAAGTGAGATCCATAGCAACCATGTTTGTGTCTGGATTTGGAAAAGGATTTGTCAATACAGTAGATGCAGTCGAGGTCTTAAGAAATTTTGATATTTTGGCATGGTGAAGAGAATCTCAAACAAAGTGCTCCTCATTACATATGAAGCAAGGGTAACAGGGTTTCTGAGAATTTCCAGATTTTTTATCAGATGATCATTCCTGCGGGGTTGAATTTTTCTTTTTCTTTGCTTTCCCCTTTTTCTTACTTCTGGGTTGCTTGTCACTTTTTCCTTTGTCAGATGACACAACATGAATTTTTGAGGAAGGTGAAGGATCATATGCAGTAGAGGTGTGAGTGTTTGCAGAACCGATCATACCATCACCTGCATGAGAGTCAGTACCAGATGGAGGAGGAACATTAAAATTTTATCGCGACACATTTGGAATTTTCTCATAGAGCCTGCCAGACTGAGTATAAATCAAATCTAAGTATTGGGCATGAGAAATGACCTGCTCTTCAATGAAGACACTAATTTTAGCTACATCCTTGGTGATAGATGGCAACAATGACTTAATAAACCACTCAGCAAGGAGTTGATTAGGAACAAATTTTTTTTTCCATTCGTCAACGATGACACTACTCATGAATATGATTAGAAATGTGAGTAGCAGTTGTCTGTTTAAAATTGGTCAGCAGTTCCGTTCCAGTTTCATATTGTATGGGTAACTGGAAGTGGGTTAAAATGGAAGTGGATAAGGCAATGATATTATCAAATGAAGCTCATGGTAATTCAATGTACCACTTAGTGGCTGAACCATTAAGCATACGCTGGAAAAGATGTAGTCTAACAGAGCCATCATTTAAGGAGTTTGATGAGCACCACAAATTATAAGTCATAACATGCATTGACGGGTCTTCTCCAGGGTTTCCATTGAATTTAGGAATTTTGGAGGGTAATTTATGTGGTATCATCGACCACCAAGGAGAATAGCTAATAGGATCATTCATAAGCTAGTTTAAATAAGGTAATTCTGAAGTTGCGACAAATGGAAACTATTGATTCAAGTCAGGTTGATCATAACCAGGATATGATGGAATTTCTTGGGCAACATGCTTTTGAGCACCAGAATAAGGCCTTTGTTGTTTGTAACCTAGATAGGGGTTGTTTTGATGACCAAAATATTGAGGGATCTATGACCAAGACTTGGGTAAGCTGTTTGTTGTTGTGGCATTTGAGGCTGTGGTTGCCAAGGTGACTGTCCACCAAGATTATATCCAAAACCAGAATAGCTTGGACCTGGCTGTAAATAGGTAAGGCTGGTAGGAGCCTGTGACATCCCATAAAATGGTAATCCAGCCTATGATTGAAATATTTCGGATACAGGTGGTTGTTGTAAACTAGCTGAAGGAGATAGAGTTTGGAGGCCCAAAACTTGAGGGTAATGGGTTAAAGGACTCGCCTGAGATGGTTCAGGTACAACCAAATGAGCCTGTAAAAGGGGTAGAAAAGTATTAATAGGTGGCATAGATGTAGGCGTAAAAGGGGTAACAAAGTATTAATAGGTGGCATAGATGTAGGCGCAGCAGGTTGAACCGATTGATATGAATGCACAACCATTTGTGGTTGAACAAGAATGATAGGCTGCCACTGACAAACAACCATTCCAAAATTTGGGTGACCATTGAACGATGAAGCACTGTCAAAATGGGTGACCATAGGTTCCCCCCCAACATGAGGAGTACAATAAGATGGAATATATTATTCTCCAAATGGTGAGAGTCTAGTTGAGATTGAGCTGGATGGAATGTATTATATGGACCAACTTGATGTTGCACTGAAAATGTGTATACAGGGTCAAGCCGTTTAGTACTCATTAGAGATGTACCAGATAAAATACCAGAAGATGAAATGGGTGAAGTCCATGGATTTGAGGATGCACCAGACTAGGTTCCAGATAATGATTGGTAACCCGGTGGGACAGAAGGACCACCATAAATATGTGACTCAGGTGACGTGGTAAACATAAAAGGAGTAGAAACAATAGATGTTGTCGCAACTGTAACATATGGTACAACCGAATATTTTGACTTAGCCATGGTCAAATGACCCAGTGTATACCCTATAAGATCTATGAGAACTTGAATTGAAATAGGATCAACAGAATCAGTGTAAGTCAATCAAGGAATAGACTCGTAAAGATAAAGCCTCGATCAAAAATGAATTTGAGTTGAAGGGCGTGCTTCTTTTTGAGGTTCTTCCTCAATCGAAATCAATCTGGGTGGAAGAATTTCTCCGTTAGGCTCGAGATATATTTCAGGTGGTTGACTGCGCGATAGGGAAGACTCAATGGCTATGATCGACTGAGGAGTGACCGATACAGAAACAAATTCTAGTTGTTTTACTTCAAGATCTAGATGTTCTGGTAAAAGAATGATGGGATTCAGATCAACTTCTAGTTGAACAATGTTAGGTTTGGGAGGTATGGTCTCACTGATTGGATGTGCAGTGTCCACAGGCAACTGCGAGGACTCTGTTTTGACGACAGTGGATAAAAAAGGATGTGTAGAAATGAATCAAGATGACTCTGGTAGATATGACGAAGATGACACACCAGAGGTACTGATGGTATTGGTTTCGGTAGAACGAGGTCGCCATTGCCGACCAGAAATGGCTTCCAGTGGTAAAGGTGGTTTAAGTGTTATTCTACACAAACGACCAGGAAAGGGATATTATTCTTCAATGATGACTGATTGATTTTATTACAAAAAAAAATAAACAAATAAAAGGGTGATACTAGGAAAATTTTTTACCAAGTAATTGTGAAATGCATAATACCTCCTGGCGAACTAATAAGTACGTGCATGCAATCTCCCGAATGTTGTGTTCGGTGTATCACAAGTTACAAGGAGGCCGACTCCGTTACCTATGGATGGTAAGAAACCTAAATTTTTCCTCCCAAAGATACTCAAAGGTACGTGGAGGCCCAAGTCAGTATTAGCGCTGTCTAATGCGAAACCTCACAGTGAGATAACCCCTTTTACTTTTCGAACTAGAACACCACCCTATATTCCCGAAGGTACGTGGACAAGCTCCGATATAATTACATACGTGGAGTGGGATTTCACACTCAAAATGTATCACAGACAAGTTAGTGACACTGATATGTTTAACGACGCCGAAACACATCTCTAGCCTAGACCTTATAAGTGTTATCGTTAATGTTATAATGCTTTCTTAGGTTGATTCAGGTGAATTTTATGTTGATCTTGTTTAAAAGTTTATCTTTTAGGTTCACCACGTGATGTAATGGGAAATTCATAAAATGAAAACTAAATGAGAAGCAAACTTTTCAATTCAGTTTTTCAATGAAAATCTTAGCTACTAAGGGGAAAGAGCAATCAGATTTTCGAGCAACACAAATAATCTCTAAATGCACATGCATGTTTTTATTTTGAGTTTCCTTTAATGTGAATGAGTAAAAAGAAACTAAATTCACAAATCAATCAAACAAATGTTTTCTTTGGAGAAACAAGGAATGGAACAACAATTTCTCTTAGGAAAATGAAGAATGAAATGACAATTTTCTTATAGGAAATGAAGAATGGAACGACAATTTCCTTTTCGAAAACAAAATTGATCTAACACAAAATTTACAACTTTGAATTTAATTTTCCAATGATAAAGAAAAAAGCTAATGAAACATTAAACAAACAACTTTTCAAAGGAGGAAGAACAAGTAATGTTTATTGGTCTCTAAGAGAAATCAAACATATGAGAATACATTAGACAATTGGCTAAAACTGAGTGCAAAGATAAATTTTGATGGATTTTGGCTAGTTGAGGGGGAAACGCACCCTGTAAGGGTATACAGTGCATTGTAGTGCACCCCTAAAAGGGAGAGTGTGCACTGCAGTGCACTATACCCTGACCAATAATGCATTGGGCACAACTAAGTTTGGAAAACAAGCAACTTAAACACACTTCTAAGGCAAAATTTTCATTCAAATGACCGATAAAATGAAGTAAAGTCTACTGATGATGGTAAACAGAGACAAAAACACTGGGAATGATGGATTTATACCCAGTATGGTCACCAATTTGTTATACATAATTCTAATCTATGAATAAACTAGATTCCCTGAGTGTGGTGTTATTTCACTCAGAACAATAGAAGAAAGACAACTATTCCTTTCTCTAAGACAAATAGATATAAAGAAAGGAAAGAAACCTACTGTAATCCTTTCACTTTCTTTTTCCTTCTTTTGTTGTTGTTGTCTCTCTCAATCCAACTAAGGCCGCTAGATAGATACCTGCAATCAAATACAAAGAACAACAAACAACATACAAATATAAAAGTATCTACTTATCTTAACCAAATCGAATCGATTAGATTTGCGAATACATACACAATTGAGAATTAAATTCACAATATATAAGCATACATATGAGAAAATGAATAAATATATTTATTAATAAAGTAGGAGGAGAAGACTACAACCAATAGATTGATTCATCGTCAACCTGCTCCTAGGAAACAGTGACACGTGGCACATTGTACAAGTTTGCTCTACTGAACTAGTCCAAACTTAGCTCATTGTGGGAGATTGGACATAACTTTGACTCGAAGAATCCAAATAAGGTTAGACCTGTGGCATTAAAAATAAAATTTAGAGGGCCGCGATAGGGCCGAATTTTAGATATTGAAGATTCGAAATCACAAAGATAATTCAGTTTCAATATCGAGCAGAAAAATGTGTGTATTTTTTCCAAATTGTATAAGTCTTGTTTGAAAAATAAATTTTAAAATGATTCCAAGGGCCTATTGAGCATAGATATCAGTATTGGGTTCTAAAATGCCTCCTAAAAAGAATTCAACACCCATTAAGCCCTTAGAATACTCTACTATGAATCATGAAGATGAAGAATTGCAATATGATCTATTAAAATTACAAGAGAAAGTGCATCAAATTTTTCTCTCGCAAAGAGAAACAAGAAATGAAATGGAAGTTTTTAAGAAAGGCGTGGAAGCGAAGATGGATGGTTTGAAGAAAAACATGGAAGATAAGATGGACGACATGGAAGCTAATATGGATGGCATGGAAGCTGGCATGGACGCTAAGATGGATGACATGAAAGAAAACATGGAAAACATGAAGAATGATCTAAAAGCAGACATGGAAGGTTTGACAAAGTTGATACAAGAAATGTTTCCTAATGGCGAAAATATAGTAGAGGAAACTCATGATGAGAACAAAATAAATGTTAATCATGATTTCATAAACTCTAATGTTGGATGGAATAATCACCATATTCCAAAGATGGATATGAGTAAGTTTGATGGCAAGGATCCCGTAACATGGATACTACATATGGAGCAATATTTTGATCTCAATAATGTGCAAAACACACAAAAGGTACGCATTGCAACTTTACATTTAGAAAAAAATACATTTGTATGGTATCAATGGCTTTGCTCCCGTAAAAAAATTGTCACTTGGTCAATTTTTACGGAGGAAATGGTAGCACATTATGAGGATACAAAGAGCAACACATTCTTTAGCCAATTGATACATATCAAACAAAAGGGTTTAGTGGTGGAGCACATTGAGGACTTCAAAAAATTGAATATAAGGGTAACTGATATTCCAGAGGAACACAAGATTGATGTATTCATAGGGACTTTAAAGGATAACATCCAACATGAAGTTCGGGTTTGGGAACCTGATTCATTGGAGAAGGCATTCAGGTTGGCAATGAAAATTGAATGTAAAATTATGGCGACAAGAAAGCCTACCACTCACATCTATAAATATTGAAGTGCTGCTACTCCTATACTTCCACAACCTACAAGGTTGACACCACAACAATTGGAAGAAAAAAGAGAAAAAGGGATTTTCTACAGTTGTGATAGAAAATACACTAAAGGTCATAAGTTTGTTGAGAAGAAATTATTTTACATAGATTGTGAAGAGGAGGAAGAAAATGAACAAGAAACTTCAAAAGAAGAGGATATACACAAGAAACCAACCCTAGAAGAAGAAGAAATGGGTCCGACCATATCGTGTATGCATTGGCAACAATTACCACTCCTCAAACTCTCAAGATAGAAGGACATATCAAGAAGAACAATGTAATAGTGTTGATTGATTAAGGTAGTACCCATAATTTTATTCATTGTAAGGTAGCCAAGGAATTGAATTGTTTCTTATACTCATAATGTCAAGTGATGGTTGCAAATGGAGGAACTATAAATTGCTTTGGAAAATGCCATAATATCAAGATAACCATGGGGGAATATGTATTTAATAGCCCAATGCTTTCCATTCCAATGGGAGGTATTGATGTTGTACTAGGAGTACAATGGTTACAATCTTTGGGAATGGTAGCTTTTAATTTTCAAGAACTTTGTTTGTTTGTTTGTTTGTTTGTTTTTGTTTTTGTTTTTGTTTGTTTGTTTGTTTTGTTTTGTTTTTTGTTTTTTTTTGTTTTTTGTTTTTTGTTGTTGTTTTTTTTTTTTTTTCGGAAGGAAAGGAAATCAAATTACGGGGTATCGCAGGGAAGCAGGGAAATATAATAAGCTCTAATGTCATCACAAAGCTTCTGAAGAAATAACAATGAGGCGTAATTGCACAATTATGCTCACTAGAAGTTCCAACATCAAAATCATATATTTCTCCAGATCTCCAAAACGTCTTGGACAATCATTCCAAGGTGTTTGAAACTCCCAGAGGACTCCCACCTATTTGTGATCATGATAATGCTATTCATTTGTTTCCAGGAAGTTTACCTTAAAACATCAAGCCTTATAGATATCCTTATGTCGAAAAGAGCGAAATTGAATGTATGATTGCAAAAATGTAAGAGGCTGGTATAATTCAACCTAGTCAAAGTTCTTTCTCTGCTCCAGTAATATTTGTGCACAAGAAGGATGGATCATGGCCCATGTGTCTAGATTATAGGTAGCTCAATAAGCTCACTATTAAAGATAAATTTCCCATTCCTGTGATTGATGAATTATTTGATGAATTACATGGTGCAATTTATTTTACCAAGTTGGATCTTCGTTCAAGATATCATCAAATTAGAATGAAGACTGAAGATATTCCCAAAAAAACATTTCGAACTCATGAGGGTCATTATGAATTTTTGGTCATGCCTTTTGGCCTTACCAATGCACCTTCTACATTTCAAGGGTTGAGGAATTTAATTTTCAAACACTTCCTTCGAAATTTGTGCTAGTATTTTTTGATGACATACTAATATACAACACTTCTTTGAAGGATCATGTTCAACATGTTGATAGGGTGCTCAAACTATTGGAGGAGAAACAATTATATGAAAAAACATCCAAATTTTTCTTTGGAGTACAAGAGGTGGAATATCTGGGTCATATTGTATCTCATGAGGGTGATAAGGTAGACCCTAACAAAATTAAAGCCATTAAGGAATGGAAAGTCCCCACAACCATAAAGCAGTTGCACGGATTTCTCGGGTTAACAGGGTATTATCGAATTGGCACTGTTTTAATGCAAGAAGGAAGGCCCATTGCTTTTGGAAGTCATCCAATCAAAGGAAATTATTTACAGAAAGCTGTTTATGAGAAGGAAATGTTGGCAATACTACATGCACTAAAGAAATGGTGACCTTACCTAATGGGAAGGCACTTCAAGGTAAAAACTGATCATGATAGTCTTAAACACTTTTTGGAACAAATACTATCTTCAGAAGAGCAACAAAAATGGGTCACAAAGATGTTGGGTTATGAGTTTGAAATCATATTCAAAAAAGGGAAGCTAAATGTTGTTGCAGATGCACTCTCAAGAAAGGATGAAGAGGTGGAAGCATTGCTTTGTGAAATTTCTATTATCCAACCAGATTGGATAACAGAAACAAGGGATGAATGGAAGAAGGACGAAGAATTGTGGACACTCATTCAAAAAGTGAAGCAATATCCTAGTACATCTGATACATTTAGTTAGAAAAATGATTCCTTATGGTACAAATATTGCTTATATATTTGTAAGAATTCCCAACTAAAACAAAATATTCTTTTGGAATTTCACACTTCTCCTTTAGGAGGACACTCAAGATTTTTAAAAACTTACCACAAGGTGAAGAAAGAATTTTTTTGGGATGGCCTTAAATCTGATATTCAAAATTTTGTGGCAGAATGTTTGGTTTGCCAACAAAATAAAGTTGAGAAAATTAAGACCCCAGGTCTTCTATAGCCTTTATCCATTCCAAGTCAACGTTGTGAGGAGATTTCAATGGATTTTATCACAGGTTTACCTAAGTCCGAAGGAAAGAGTGTCATCGTGGTGGTAGTTGATAGACTTACCAAGTATGGACACTTTTGTGGATTATCTCATCCTTTTAAAGCAATTACAGTTGCTACTACATTTATGGAAACAATTCAAAATCTACAAGGAAACCCAAAGATTATGGTAAGTGACAGAGATCCTATTTTTACTGGAAATTTTTGGATGGAATTATTTTCTTGTTTGGGTACTCAACTAGCTCATAGCTCATCTTATCATCCTAAATATGATGGTCAAAATGAGATAGTGAAGCAATTTTGGGAAGGATATCTTCGTTGTTTTGTATTTGATAAACAAGCATAATGGGTCAAGTGGTCACCTCTGGCTGAATGGTGGTATAAAACTTCCTTCCATACTACAGCAAAAATGACCCCATTTATGGCACTTTATGGATATCATCCACCGTCCATCACATCATATTTAAGAGAAAATTATAAGGTGCAAGTAGTGGAAGATCACATTGAGCATCAACGATAAGTTCTCCAACTCTTAAAGGATAACCTCAATTTGGCGCAAAATCGAATGAAACAACAGGCATATCAACATCGCAGCAAAAGAAGTTTTGATGTAGGAGACTGGGTATTTTTACGGCTACAACCATACAAACAAATGTCCCTAAAGCAAGCTAATAAGGATAATAAATTATCGCCAAAATACTATGGTCCTTAAAAGGTGTTGAAAAAGATTGGTTCTATGGCATACACATTGGAGCTTCCTGCTTCTTTGCGAGTGCATCCAGTTTTCCATGTTTCATGCTTAAAGAAGGTTATAGGTGACAAAATTTCAGTTCAAACAATATTTCTAGAAGTTGATGAGGAAGGAAAAATCATATTGGAACCTGAAACAGTCACAGAAACAAGAACTCGACAGCTACGAAATCGATCAATTTCAGAGTATCTCATCAAGGTGAAGAACTTACCCACTGAAGATTCTACAGGGGAGGATGAGAATTTTATACAGAAGCATCCAGTGGCATGTTGGGTCCCCATATTACTAGTGTAGTCCCTTATTGTTATTAGTGTAGCCCCCTTATTGTTATTGTTGTACCCCTGTAACCCCCATATTGTTATTATTATTCCCTTACATTATTATTGTTAGGTCGGCTAGGATTATATTGTGAACCCGTGGACCCCTATATATAGAAGGAGGTTTTATCATTTGTATCATCCAATAATTTTTCATTTATGTAATGTATTGGTGGTTTCCCCCTCGAAGTGGCTGAGTAATAAGGCTTTGATCTCTCTTTTCTTCTATTTTTGGAGCTGGTTTCATAACAAGTGCACCACAATGCACTTAAGCCCATTCAGAGGTGCACTGATGAGCCAATGGGTCATATAATCTATACTTCAAACATTGGAAATCTCACAATTGAAGCCATAAATGGAATTACTTCTCTTAGAGCATATATCAACTGAATTAAGGGATGATAGACCCTATTCATATTGGTGTTGGGAGATGATGCTCAATTTGACCAGTTCTTGGGGGATGATGCCCAAATTGATCTGTAACAATGTTAGAAAATAAAATAGGCAAGTGGGCAGAAGATACAGATACACGTTCTAAAGGGAAAGAAAGTTTTAGACCTAAACATTATGTAGTTGATCATGGTATATATTTAAGGCACATCATTTAAAAATTTTTAGAGAAAAAGGAAGAAGTCTTTTGTTGTTTTGTTGATTTCAGAAGAGCCTTTGACACGATTCTTAGGGATAATCTTTGTTGCAGAATAGAGGAACTTGGGGTTCCTAGGAATTTGAGAGCAGCTATACATAGGCTGTATGAAGAGGTGAAAGTCAAAATTCAAACTTTAGTAGGAATTTATGAGAGTTTTGTAAGCGATATCGGGGTCAAACAAGTTTCCCATTTTCTCCTACCCTCTTAGGTTTATATATTGACAAGCTTGAAGAGTGGATAAATTCGCAAGGGGGTGAAGATATCCATTTGGGAAAGTTTTTTATAAGGCATCTTTTGTACGCAGATGACCTTATTCTGATTTCTAAATCTGCTCTTGGTTTGCAAGAGCACCTATTTTCCCTTGAGAATTTTTTTATAAGTGTGGGGATGAAAGTCAATATCAGAAAAATGAAAGTCGTGGTTTTCTCTAACAAAAGGAAACATAACCAACATAATTTCTACTTTTAAAGCAACATTCTGGAAGAATTTGCGGATTACAAATACCTCAAAATTGACTTCAACATAAATCTAAGCTGGGATGGATGTAGAAAAAAACAAACTTTGGGGGGTTGGAAAGAATTTTATGCTTTTTAAAATAGGTGTAGATAGGCAGAGTTATGGGACCATAAAACCACTCTAACTCTTTTTGGGATTTTAGTGATTCTGGTGATTCTCTATAGTTGTGAACTGTGGGCTAGCAGTACATTCGACATGCAGTGGAAACAAATTGAGAAAATTCAGAAGCATTTGATTACAAACAAATTCAAAATTAAAAGTGTAGTTCCATATGATATCATGTTAAGTGAAACATGGGCTGCTCCTATTGAAGCAATTGCTATGGTGCGAATCATAAGGTTTAAAAAAAAATGAGAAAATGGAAGAGAGAAAATGGCCTAAGGTTGTGTTTAATGACATATTGTGCAAAATAAAAAAGACTCGGATGTAGAAAAATAAAAAAATGGTTTAACAAATGGGGAATTTTATTGAGCATGTGTCTCACAAAGAGTAAATAGATAAAAACTTTTGTTATGGATAAGTTCCACAAATGTACTTGGGAGAAAGTGCTAGGGAGAAAGAAAAAGTATTATATTGAAGAGTTTAAGCCCACTCATAATAATCAACAAAAATCATACTGATGCAGGGATTCTACAATCAAACAGATCCTTGCATATAATAGAGTGTGTGTTTCCTTAACATGGAAACCCTCATCAAATTACTCGTTAACACCACATTCAATTCAGCTCAAAAATACATATGAAGAGAGAGCCAAACAGTAAACTAAATAATTGCATAAAACACAACCAGAAATTTATAAATGAAAACCCTTCCTTGGCGGAATATTACAATGATTAGCCTCTCGGATCTCGCCCTTCATATGAACTCTCACACCATTTCTCTCTATCTCTCACTGTATTCCTCACTTTTACACAAGCTTCATATTTATACACAATTATGAATTAACTCCAATCCATGATTTCCTCAACACAAATCTCAACCAAATCCTAAAATATCTTTACCCCTTATTTGACTCAACTAAGTTCAATTTAAGGAACTCCTAATCCCTAAATTATCTACCCAATTCAATTCCCTCATATTCTCAATTAATTAAGAGAATATTTACAATAATCCTCACATTTAGATTTTTCTCTCAAATTGTTTTTAAAATGTACATATTTTATAAAATAAATAAATAAAACCTCACCCCCTAAATTACACAAATAAATAATGAGAATTAAGCTTGATGCTCCTGGATCAGACTCCCCATGAAGAGAAATTTCTATAGACTCCTGCCTATGAGGTCTGTCACTTTTATGTAGTAAGGCGACAACCACAAGTCTCCATGACTTTCTCCCTCTAGGATTCCAAACTCTATTTTGTCGTTGGTATTTTAAAGTATCAACTCCCTTTTGTAATTCATAACCAACATCACTCACTCTGTCAATCGAATTCCATCCATCAATTCCTCGGAGTAATTCCTCTTTGTTTGATGCTTTCGTCTCCAACTACGCTGAACACTCAAATTTCTGAAGTGAATAATAATCAAGAATTTCTTATTGATCATAACTATAGTCATTGACTGCTCTTATAGTAACAAATTCCTTATCCTGCATTCATCAACAAACTATTAGTTTTAAAAAGATAAGACCTTTAGGCCTCTTTTGATGCTTCAAGCATCAATCTCCCATCATAGACTTCTTGGATTTCAGTAGATCCTGTTTTGAATTGTTGGCCGCTTTTATCTTTATCCTGTTGGTTCAATACTTCTGTTTCCTTTATGTCTCTAAAGACATAATTTTCTTGCTTCTCCTAATTTTTCATCTCATCTCCAAATACTTTTTGCTCAATTTATCTGATTTCAACATCATATTTATTAAGGTTTCCTTCTGTACCTACAGCCACATTATTATTTGAAAAGTTATAACATTCACTCAACTCTTTAAATGTTAAAAACATTTCATCCCTGTCATGCACAGTAACTGCAATCTCTTCTGTACCAGGTTCTGCAAGTTTCATCTCCCTCTCAGGTTCCTTAAGCCATCATTCCAAGAACTCTATTTCCATGTGAAACCTTTCCAACATTTCATCACAACCTTGATTCCCAGTTTCATTCTTCTTCTGGCAATATTCCTGAGTTATCCTAGTTTCTATATCATCACATTGCAAAATTCTGTCAACAATTTCATTAAACAAATTCATTTGTTTACCTCCTTGGAATATCAATTCGACATTTTCATTATGCCTATGCTTCACAACAACTTCAATTGGATGTATTACACCAAAACAGAATTCATTTATGATTTCTTCCTGCTGCAAAAAATTAGTACCTTCCTCCTCTGAAAGGAATTCTCCTTCATACTTCACCTTAAGAGTTTCATTCATCTCTGTGACAGTTTCACCAGACTGTCCACCATCTTCCACACATCCTGCAAACATTCATAAACTGTGAGATTTAAAAATACAATGCTTCATAGCCTCATCTGCTTCTCTTGTCAACAATTCTTCTGAACTATTCCAATAGTCCATGAGATCTTTCTCATTGATCTCGTCACCCAGAATTTCACCCTGTTCTGGGCCACAAATGAAAACTTCCATTTTCAACTCAGTGTTAGGACCTCATAATGTACCATTTTGACTACATATTTTACTCTTTCTAG